>JAMWET010006926.1:15000-34091 GCA_024036415.1 Prochilodus magdalenae | reverse complement strand
GGTTGGGGCCTGAAGATGGTTCTGGGAGTAAAAAGCATAGTTGATTGTAAACTGCATGTTCAGGTGTTTTACAGAGAAAAGAAACAAAGTGATACCGGTCTGTAAATGCTGATGTCTGAGGTACCCGGCAAAGGTTTCTTCAAGATGTGAACCACTGGCAGTCTTGAATGCCTGTGGAACATTGTAACAATCACCTAGACTTGTTAAGTTTAGGGGTTACAATATAGTCAGAGGATGCACTATTTACACATAAAAGCCAATGCAGTATCCAGACTTAAACTCATGCACACACAAAAAAAAAAAAAAAAAAAAAAAAAAAACCTAATTATATCCAAGTGCATTTGACCAAAACACAAAAACCCCCACACCATTCAACAAAAATCCATAACCCTCTTCCCAGTACTCCCAAGGTCCAAGAACATCCAAAATGCAAAAACCGAAAAATACACAAAAATTAAGTCCTTAGCAATGCATTGCAACCAACTACCAAAAAAATAAACAAACAAACCAGATGGATCTCACCGGCAACGGCAGGCCTATCCTCATGCTTCACTCAGAATCCGGTAGGTGAATCCACTGATCTGAAAGTCAAGATCTGGAACCTGCTTGGTCCGCCCGGGTCTGCCCGTTCACAGGTAGAAGGTGTAAGGACAAAGAATTGGTGGCTTTTGTTGTTAACTCCCTTAAGTTTTCAAAACACACCAAACATTTCTCTGTCTTCTGCCACCATCCTGTCTCTCTCCTTCCTGTGACTCCACCAGGAAATGCTGCTGCTGTGGCTCCACCCCTTCCATTTCCAGGGAGATTCTTAAAGTGACATGCAGGTTCCTCCAGTTTCCCCCCCTGTAGAAAGAGGACTTTGCAGATGTCACTTCCACTGAGAACCTAGAGAGGATGGTTTGGTAGGTGTGCCAATCAGAGTTGTGGGGGAGATGCCAGCTCTTCCTCTCAGCTTCCTACACAAGCCTGCTGTCATCCAGGGGACAGGTGAAGAGGATCTTGTTTACCTGGGGGAGAGAGGACAAACGGTTAAATGCAGATGAGGGTGGAGAGGGAGAGTAGTGAGGATGGTTGAAGCAAGAGAAGGAGAAGAAGTGTAGATCCACATATCAACAGGGAAGAGACTCTAGCTTGTGGATGAAGTTACCTAGAGGACAAGGAGGTTGATGAATGACATTGATTCAAAATCATTCTAGAGGTACAGAGGAGACTGCTGGGATTGCACTTCCTGTGGTGAGCATGGGATCTAGGTCTGCGAGATGGAAGAAAGGGTATTGTAAGACACGTAGTGGAAGAGCAAAAGTGTAAACTACAGATTAAAATAAGAGACACCAAGACATGCCATATCACCAGAGCGTCCGTACAGGCTGAAATTCAACCCCAAAATCCATTGAACTGCATTACATTACCAAAGTGTCACATATTACCAAGGTGGATGTGGTCAACTCTAGAAACCCAGCATCTAATATCAAATAACCCAGTGAAACCCTAGTGTTAGGGTTAGCAAAGCATATTACCAAAGTTGACTGATCCAACAGGGTCACTGCCATGTTGACTGAGTGCAGTGTAACACTTCACCTTGAGAACTGACCACTTCTTCATAGAGTAAGTGTTATATTACCAAGATGTTCCATATTACCAAGGTGGATGTGATCAATCAACTCCAGAAAACCAGACATTAAGATCAAATAACCCAATAAAAACCTTGGGTTAAGGTTAGCAAACCAGGATAGTAAAGCATATCACCAAAGTGGACCGAGTTGACAGTGTGGTCACTGCCCTGTTGACTGAGTGCAGTGTAACACCTCACCTTGAGATTTGACCACTTCATAGAGTTAGCGTAATACTACCAAAGATATCCCATATTACCAAAGTGGATGTGATCCATCAGCTCTAGAAAAACAGACCTTAAGATAGGGTTAGAAAACCAGGGTAGTAAGGCACATCACCAAAGCTGGCCTAACCCCACAGGGTCACTGCGATGTTTACCGAGTACAGTCATACACTTTGAGATTTGACCACTTCTTCATAGAGTTAGGGTTACATTTCCAACATGTCCCATATTACCAAGATGAATGGACCAATCAACTCTAGAACCCAGCACTCAATATCAGCATGTAACCCAATGAAACCCCACAGTTAGTGTTAGCAAACCAGTTTAGCAAAGCATATTACCAAAGTGAACTGACCCCACAAGGTCACTGCTCTGTTTCCCGTGAGTGTGGTCATGCACTGCACTTTGAGATTTGACCATGTCTTTGTAATGGTAGGGTTATATTACCAAGACGTCCCTTATCACAAAATTGTCCACACATGCTTAAAGTGCATATGAAAGCCCACTGGCCTTTCCAAGATGGCCCATATTACTAAGGCAGCTCCCATTCTATGTTCATATTAAGGAGATGGGACACTTTCTCATAGAGTTAGGGTTATATTACCGAAGTGTCCATACAGGCTCAAATTTAACCCTAAAGCCCATTGAACTTCATTATGTTACCAGAGTGTCCCATATTACCAAAGTGAATGGGATCAATCAACTCCAGACCACTAGCATTTAATATAACCAAGTTTCCCAATAAAACCCTAGGGTTAGGGTCTGTCTCACATAACCAAAGAAGACTGACCCCACAGGGTCACTGGCTTGTTGACCATGAGGGCAGTCACACACTTCACTTTGAGATTTGACCATTTCTTCGAGTTTGGGTTACATTACCCTTTACATGCAAGGCCTTTAGCAGACGCTCTGACCTGGACCGACCTACAGTCGTGCTTAGTGTTCCGTTGGATAATGTTTCCAGCTAGTTCAGGAAGGTTAGAGTCTAAACCTCACCATGAGCTCAGACGCTGCCCGAACAAGGGTCAGTGCTGATACCTAGAGAGAACAATACACATACATATATAAAGCATAAGTGCTTAACTTGGCAACCCCAACCCAGCACTCACACCTATAGAGAAGAAAGGTTAGGGTCAGTAGAAGTACAAGAACAAAGTATTTCCACATAACACATCCACTAGTGCTCACTCAAGTGCTTTACAAAGAGATGGGTCTTCAGTCTGCATATGAAGACTGCCAGGGACTCAGCTGTTCAGACAGCCAGTGGGAGCTCATTACACCTTCGGGGGGTGATACCATGTCTGAGGTACCCAGCAAAGGTTTCTTCAAGATGTGAACCACTGGCAGTCTTGAATGCCTGTGGAACGTTGTAACAATCACCTAGACTTGTTAAGTTTAGGGGTTACAATATAGTCAGAGGATGCAATATTTACACATAAGAGCCAATGCAGTATCCAGACTTACTCATGCACACACAAAACAAAACAAAAAAAAAAAAAAAAAAAAAGCTATTTGACCAAAACAATACAAAAAAAACCCCACACCATCCAATTTTAAAATCCATAACCCTCTTCCCAGTACTCCCAAGGTCCAAGAACATCCAAAATGCAAAAAACACACAAAAATGAAGTCCTTAGCAATGCATTGCAACCAACTACCAAAAAAAAAAAAAAAAAAAAAAAAAAAAGTATATATATATATATATATAAAATCCTTCTGGTTTATTATCTCACCGGCAATGGCTGGCCTATCCTCATGCTTCCAGTAGGTAAATCCACTGATCTGAGAGTCAAGATCTGGAACCTGCTTGGTCCGCCCAGTCTGCCCGTTCACAGGTAGAAGGTGTAAGGACAAAGAATTGGTGGCTTTTGTTGTTAACTCCCTTAAGTTTTCAAAACACACCAAACATTTCTCTGTCTTCTGCCACCATCTTGTCTCTCTCCTTCCTGTGGCCCCACCAGGAAATGCTGCTGCTGTGGCTCCACCCCTTCCATTTCCAGGGAGATTCCTAAAGTGACAGTTATTCTGGTCCCTTATTTATTTGACCATGAAAAGCAAGACTCGTTTTATGGTAGCACAACAGGAAGTTTAACCTTGCAAGGCTTTAAGTTTTAAACTCCTTTCTTTAAATTAATGTGCCACACACACACACACACACACCTTTCATGTGGCTGTGTCACAACATGACCTGATGACAGGCAACCATTCATAAGGAAGGAGATGGGATCCAATGGAAAGGTAATTAGGTTGCTGGATTCCAGTAGCTGTAGGATGGCATCTGTAGAAAGAGAAGAAAAGCAGGTTAAGGAATTTGTGGCAAGAGAAGGATTAACAGAAGGAGGAGCGGGGACAGAGGAAAGAGACTGCCAGATTTTATTCACTTTCTCCTCAAAGAAGGTGACAGTCCTCTGGGGTAAGGGAAGAGGGTGGAGGGGGAGAGGAGAAAATACTCAAGAGCTTGCGTGGGTCAGACGCAGATTGCTCCAGTCTCCCCCTGTAGAAAGAGGACTTTGCAGATGTCATTCCGCTGAGAAGAGGGTTTGGTAGAGCCACCTACCTCCACTGGTCTGAGGAGGCGACAACCGTGGGGTACAGAGGAGACATTTACATTTAAGGCATTTAGCAGATGCTCTTATCCAGAGCGACTTACTACCGTGCTTAGTGTTCTGTTGGATAATATCCCAGCTAGTAGGAAGTTTAGAGCCTAAAATCCACCACGAGCTCAAACACTGCCCGAACAGAGGACCAGTGCTGGTACCTAGGGAAAGGTCATAAGTGCAACAGACTGCTGGTATTGCACTTCCTGTGGTGAGCATGGGATCTTCTAGGTCTGTGAGATGGAAGAAAGGGTATTGTAAGACACACAGTGGAAGAGCAAAAGTGTAAACTACAGTTTAAACATGTGATACCCAGACATCCCATATCACCAAAGTGTCCATACGGGCTGGAATTCAAACCTAAAATCCATTGAACTGCATTACCAAGTTGGATGCGATCAATCAACTCTAAAAACTTCATCACTTAATATCACCAAGTAACCCAATAAACCTTAGGGTTAGCAAAGCATATTCCCCAAAGTGGACTGGCCCCACAGGGTTACTACCCTGTTGCCCATGAGTGCAGTCATACACTTCACTTCGAGATTTGACCTCTTCTTTGAAGAGTTAGAGTTTTATTAACAAGAAGTCCCATATTACCAACGTGTCCATACAGGCTCAACTCTGAAATCCATTGAACATAATTTTATCACCAACATGTCCCATATTACCAAGGTGGATGTGATCAACTCTAGAAACCCAGCATCTCATATCAAGTAACCCAATGAAACCCTGGTGTTAGGGTTAGCAAAGCATATCACCAAAGTGGACTGACCCCACAGGGTCACTGCCCTTTTGACTGTAAGCAGTCACACACTTCACTTTGAGATTTGACCACTTCATAGATTTATGGTTATACCCAGACGTCCCATATTACCAAAGTGTCCATACAGGCTGGAATTCAACCCTTAAATCCATTGAACTGCATTATATTACCCAAGTGTCCCATATGACCAAAGGTGGAAGTGATCCATCAACTCTAGAAACCCAGCATCTAATATGACCAAGTAACCCATTGAAACCCTAGTATAGGGTTAGCAAAGCATATCACCAAAGTGGACTGATCCCAGTGTAGTTGAGTGCAGTTGTACACTTCACAGAGTTAGTGTAATATTACCAAGAAATCCCATATTACCAAGGTGGATGTGATCCATCAACTCTAGAAAAAACAACATTAAGATTGAGTAACCCAATAAAACCCTAGGCTTAGGGTTAGCAAACCAGGGTAGTAAGGCATATCACCAAAGCTGGGCTAACCCCACAGGGTCACTGCCCTGGTGACCAAGTACAGACATACACTTTAAGATTTGACCACTCTTCATGGAGTTACGGTTATATTGCCAAGACGTCCCATATTACCAAAGTGTCTGCACAGGCTCAAATTCAACCCTACAGTACACTGAACATAGTTTTACCAAAGTGAATGCAACCAATCAACCCTAGAAACCCAGCACTTAATATCAAGTAACCCAATAGTAACCCAAAGTGGACTGACCCCACAGCTTCACTGGCTTGTTGACCGTGAGCGTGGTCTTTGAGATTTGACCACTTTCATAGAGTTAGGGTTACATTTACAACATGTCCATACAGGCTCAAAGTCAACACTGAAGACCCTTGAACTGCATTATATTACCAAAGTGTCCCATATTACCAAGATGGATGGATCAATCAACTCAATATCAGCATGTAACCCAATAAAACCCCAGAGTTAGTGTTAGGGTTAGCAAACCAAAGTGGAATGACCCCACAGGGTCACTGCCCTGTTGCCCATAAGTGTGGTCACACACTTCACCTTCAGATTTGACCACTTTCATAGTGTTAGGGTTATATTACCAACACGTTCCATATCACAAAATTGTCCACACATGCTTAAAGTGCATACAAAAACCCACTGGACTTTCCAAGATGGCTCATATTACCAAGGCAGCTCCCATTCTATGATCATATTATGAAGATGGGACACTTTCACATAGAGTTAGGGTTATATTACCAAAGTGTCCATACAGGCTCAAATTTAACCCTAAAGCCCATTGAACTTCATTATGTTACCAGAGTGTCCCATATTACCAAAGTGAATGGAATCAGTCAACTCCAGACCGCCAGCACTTCAGATAACCAAGTTACCCAATTAAACCCTAGGGTTAGGGTCTAATGTCACCAAAATGTCACATAACCAAAGTGGACTGACCCCACAGGGTCACTGGCTTGTTGACCATGAGGGCAGTCACACACTTCACTTTGAGATTTGACCATTTCAAGTTTGGGCTACATTACCCTTTACATGCAAGGCCTTTAGCAGACACTCTGATCCAGAGCCACTTACAGTCGTGCTTAGTGTTCCATTGGATAATGTTTCCAGCTAGTTCAGGAAGGTTAGAGTCTAAACCTCACCATGAGCTCAGACGCTGCCCGAACAAGGGTCAGTGCTGATACCTAGAGAGAACAATACACAGACATATATAAAGCATAAGTGCATAACCTGGCACCCCCAACCCAGCACTCACACCTATAGAGAAGAAAGGTTAGGGTCAGTAGAAGTGCAAGAACAAAGTATTTCCACATAACACATCCACTAGTGCTCACTCAAGCGCTTTACAAAGAGATGGGTCTTCAGTCTGCATATGAAGACTGCCAGAGACTCAGCTGTTCAGACAGCCAGTGGGAGCTCATTACACCTTCGGGGAGCCAGGACATGTGTCTACCAAGGCCTCCTACATCTTCACTAGCAGTGCTGGGGACGAACAGTAGCTCAGTCTTGCTTGGATTCCATGCAGTGGCAGTGATTCCAAGATCAGTGAGAACTGACAGGAGGATCTTGTGGTTCACCCTGTTGAAGCCTGCAGACAGGTCAAGCTGAATCAGACCTGAGGACAGGTTGGCTGATCTTGCCAACCTGTAGTGAGGGCAGTTTCAGTTGAATATGCTGGTTTGAAGCCACACTGGTTGGGGCCTGAAGCTGGTTCTGGGAGTGAAAAAACCAGAGTTGACTGTAAACTGCATGTGCAAGTGTTTTACAGAGAAAAGAAACAAAGTGATACCGGTCTGTAACTGCTGATGTCTGAGGTGTCCATCAAAGGTTTCTTCAGGATGGCAAACTCTGGCAGTCTCGAATGCCTGTGGAACGTGACCTGATGACAGGGAACCTTTTATAAGGAATGTGATGAAGGGTAGCAGGTCCAGGGAGATTGACTGGAGCAGTGTGGAGGGGATGGGATTCAGCAGGCAGGTATTTGTGTTGCTGAATTCCAGTGGCTGTAGGACATCGTCTGTAGAAAAAGAAAAGCAGGTTAGGGGGTTGTAACCTCTCTCCACTAAAGGGTACACAGAATTAATTTCTCTAAGGTGGGGGCAGGGTCATCCTGCACCTTTCTTAACTGTGGTATTCTGACTAGAAAGAGAAAACAAACCACAATTTCAAAACCAGTAAACTCAGGATGTAAAACCAAAAAGCCACAAACCCAACAGCAGTATTTACATATACACACAGTGACCCAAAGCCAGTTGCAAACAATAGTCTTTCGAACCTCAGCATTTCTGGGATGGCCAGTTCTTACTTCACAAAGTTCTTAGATATTAGTAGCTCCAGAGATGGTCTTTAAGATGTGGATACACAAGCAAGGTGGACAGGAGGGGAAGGATCTCTGTTCCACTGTTCCTTTATGTCCGTACATACACTTGTCTTGCACCAAAACAAAACTCCTTATCTAAGACCAACAAACAAGCAAGCAAGCAAGCAAGCAATAAATGCAACACAATTACCTTCTCATAGCATGTTAGCCTAGCATTTTAGCATTGCCTTACATATTGGCTTAGCACCACAGCAGAACATATTAGCACACTGACAAACAGCAGATTCAACTTGCCATGAAATTAAAACACAAACAGTTTAACATGCGTTCACAAAATACTCACATCTAAGCATGAAACAGCAGAGTTTCTCAGGAAAGGAGTCGTAGATAAGGCATAAGACAAGGCCAGGAGCACATGTGTTCCAAACACTCTCCCTGTTATCCCCTGGAAGTACTACCCTACTTCCTTTTATGAGGACCCATTTAGTGCTGGTGCCCCTAGAGGCCACCAACGGTATTACACAAAATAAAACACTGGTATGAAACCAGGTGTGTTACAGCTTTAATGTTCAGGTGGAATACTTTCACTCTGGTTTTCCTAGCATTGAGGCTCAGCAATGGTTTGCGTCTGTATTTACTCTAGGGAAGTCTTCTTCCTAGAAAAGTGAAGACCCATCTACTGTACTTCTGCTCGACCCAGAGGCAGAGACGCCATTTCTGATACACCATCTTGGGGCAGACCCCCAGGTAGGAATTCAATGATGGTTCGACCTGCACTGCCGCCCAAACCCTGCCCCTATTTTTACCTCATTCAAAATATCTTTTTTTCTTTAACATATGGTCACCAAACTGCATGAACTCACTCAGGGCAGATCCCCAAACTCTAATCCACAGACATACTGACCAGTTCTCCTCTATGTGTCATTTATTTATCCCTCGTTCCTCCCATATCATCCCCAGCCTGGCAGAAATTGAAAGCTATTTAAACTAAAACCAATCCTCGTTTCCTTCAGGAAATGTGCTTTTCTGGTTCTATTTTTAACAATGTATAAAATAGTTAATTTGGCCACACTAATCCGTTTGCTATCTCTCTGAATGATTTATTAAGTTCTTTTAACCTAATTATGTTCTGCTTTTTTGGCAGGGATGGCTCATTAGACTTCATATTGGGAGTAAACAGAATTCAAAAGCAAGTGCCACGCTTGAAATCAGCTTCTCTAAATAGAGCAGCCTGTTCTGATGATTTTCAATGCGACTAAAGTATCCTTCGTGGCTTATGGTCATTCATAACTCTTTGCACACACATCTGAACAAAAGAGAGTGAATTGTAAAAGTGATGTAGAGTAAGATGTAGTGGAACCTATTAGCATGATGAGGTGTCTGCTGTCCACACTCCACTCAACCCATCATACTGTACATATTAGTACTGTACTGTACATATTAGTAATATATTGTACATATTAGTGTTATACTATACATATGACTACCATACTGTGCATATTACTACCATATAGCTCATATCACAACCACACTGTATTACTACCATATGGTACATATTACTACCAAATTGTACGTAACAGTCCTAAACTGTACATTTCACTACCACTGTATTATGGCCGTATTTTCTATATGAGTACCTACCCCACTGAGCTGTACATATTACTACCACACTGTATTACTACCATAAAGTTGATATCACTGCCACATAGTGCTACTACCATACTGTACATATCACTACCATACTGTACATATCAGTCCTACACTGTATATTTCACTACCACACTGTGTTACTACCATACAGTACATATTGCTACCATACTGTATCTAGGGTTAGGGTTAGGGTTAGTGGGTTAGGGTTAGTGGGTTAGGGTTAGATACTGTCATTCTGTACATATCACTGCCGCACTGTACATACTGTTATTATACACTGTGTGTGTGTGTGTGTGTGTCTGTGAGTGAGTGTGTGTGTGTGTGTGTGTCTGTGTGTGAGTGAGTGTGTCTGTGTGTGTGTGTGTGTGTGTGTGAGTGAGTGTATGTGTGTGTGTGTGTGTGTGTGTCTGTGTGTGTGTGTGTGTGTGTGTGTGTGTGTGTCTGTGTGTGTGTGTATGTGTGTGTGTGTGTGTGTATGTGCGTGTGTGTGTGTGTCTGTGTGTGTGTGTGTGTGTGTATGTGTGTGTATGTGTCTGTGTGTGTGTGTGTATGTGTGTGTGTGTGTATGTGTGTGTGTATGTGTGTGTGTGTGTGTGTGTCTGTGTGTATGTGTGTGTGTGTGTATGTGCGTGTGTGTGTGTGTGTGTGTCTGTGTGTGTGTGTGTGTGTGTGTGTGTGTGTATGTGTCTGTGTGTGTGTGTGTATGTGTGTGTGTGTGTATGTGTGTGTGTGTGTATGTGCGTGTGTATGTGTGTGTGTGTGTGTGTGTGTGTGTCTGTGTGTGTGTGTGTGTGTGTGTGTGTGTGTTGGCTCCCCTTCCCTTAGAAAACTGGTTCAATAAACACATTTGACACAGTGAGTAAGTGTGTAAGTGAGTAAGTGCAACATCCCCCCTATTCGCTTTTTACTATATTACATGGACACATAAAAAAAACTGTCACTCATCTGAACTCTTTGGCTGCAGTATTTCACATTAAAATCTATATGTATTAGCATACATGGATTTCCATCATATACAGCTTGTATTTGTCATATGTGGGCATATATGCCAACAAACATCGAACACATATTTCAGCCGCATTGACAATATATGATTAAAAATTTTAAATCTATATGCCACTTCTATTATATATATATATATATATATATATATTGTTGCTTAAAAAACTTTTTGTCTTTATTTTTCTTTACAGTTTAAAAGCTTTAATTCCTCTTCTAGTTTACTGAATCTTCATCATGGACAGATCAATTGAATTGGTCCAGAACAGATTAGAAAAAAATCTTATATCAGCCTCCACTACAGGTTAAGAAGGCTGTTCTATCCTCCTGTAAAGTTCCATTTTGTAGGTTTTTAAGGTGGACTGTATAATTTCATGAGTGCTATTTTGTAGTTTGATGTCTTCACGTTTATTCTCAATTACAGCATTAAGATAAACATGATGAGAACCTTCTATTAATAAACTTTTGTTATCGTAAGTCCAGTACTTGGCACCTACATATACAGTATGTACCCATGTATTTCAAAATATATTAATGCGTCTTCATGATATACGCTCACATATCAGATCGAGGCAGTATATCAGTGTGCTAGGTCCTAATGGACATACTAGTCCGAGTGCTTTAAGTGGTTTTTAAACAGAAGCGATTTAAATGCAGCCTGTAGACGGACGGCTCTGTCTATGTGCTTATGCAGTACGGACATGCCAGTCTAGGGTTAGGGTTAGGGTTAGGGTTAGGGTTAGGTGCTGGATCAGCGTATCAGTATACTGTGTGTTTACCATATCGATTATATAAATGTTTATTAACATATCGATGGTGATTTAATAAACTACATTCAAACTTGAACGACTAATATCACATCAAAGGTTTCAGTACATGAAGCAACAATACAAGTCAGCATTTAAGTGACATCATCTCCAGCTCCACCCCAGCTCAGTCCCTATAGTGTAGTTGTTATCACGTTCGCCTAACACGTGAAAGCTCGTTGGTTTGAACCCGGGCTTTTCTTTACTCAATAGACTTTTCACTTCTACATGCTCTTCTTACTGGATCTCCGTCCATAAACATGTCTGCACATCAGCAACATGCAGAGAAACATATCCCCCTAAATACATTTAAGCTTTTGGCCAAAACAATAACACTGAAGGTGGTTGAAGCTTACGTATTCATGTGTAATCAGCTGTATGGATACACTGTTATAAGAGGGAAGCCTATTCACTGCTATTCTCATTACAGGACTGTCCTGAATAAACCCGCTTTATGGGCTGGGATGGTATTTACACTCATCATCAAAAAAAAGCTACATCCAGAAGGAAGTGCGGGTTTGCAATGCTATTGGGAAGGAAGATAAAGGTTACCAGGAACAATAAACGCCTCCACACACAGATTCATCAGTCGCCTCCACCAAGACTAAAGCGGGACTCCACTGAAGATGACCCACTGCCATTCTGAGTCACTCCATGACAGTCTGGTACGACACCACTGCAGTCTTGGGCGATGTTGACGTGGTGTTGAGTTGCTTCATTCTGACTGATATATATGTCTGACGAGTACGTATGCCACATGGCAACACAAAAGGGCTTAACAATGAATATACATGAAAATATTCAGCTATATTATAATTATAACAGCATCGCTTGCCATAAAGGTGTACTTTGTAGAATTACAGGCTGTTTCTCTATGTAATTTATTACCCTGTTCTTCAATGGTCAGGACCCCCACAGGACCACCACAGAGCAGGTAGTATGTGGGTGGTGGATCATTCTCAGCACTGCAGTGACACTGACGTGGTGGTGGTGTGTTGGTGTGTGTGGTGCAACCTAAAAATGACCTCCATTTGTTACAAGCAACTGTATGTCAGTTTTGATTGAGAGAATCATTCAGGTCCTTTTTTAGGCTGAATAAACCTAATTCATTATTTAAGGCTGGACCAACTAACCCTGTTTTACAGTGTAGGACCTTACAGTGTAGGATCCCATACAGACAGTTATTGTTTAACCGGCTGTCATGAAAATGCACATACAAAATCAATATAAGCAATACATCCGTATATGGGTTACAGGAGTATATAGGCTGGATACAGTGTAAACACTGTTTTGTTTGTACAACGGAAAAAGAACGCTCTAATTTGTAAGTTAAAAACGAAAGCGTTTGAACAATCAATTCTTTTAATCAAATATTTTTTTTTAATTTAGCACTTTTTACAGTGTGTATAAATACATCCACAAACACACCACCAACCACACACCACAAAATAACACGTAGAACACACAAACACATTTTTACTAGCAAGCAACCACAATTATGACATATCCTTTTAGTTGCCTAGGTGTTTCTAGGCAGTTGCTGTGGTATCCTGGATACACAATTATATGAAAAGTCTCCGCCCCCTGATAGTTGCTAGGGTGGTGCTAGAGTATTCCAAGTAGTAGCTAGGGTATTGCTAAGCAGTTGCTATGGCATCTCAGATAGTTGCTAAGACTCCCAGGGGTTGCTTTGGTGTTTCCAGTCTGTTGCAGCAGCATTCTATATGGTTGGTAGGGTGTTGCTATGTACAGTCTGTTGTTGCTTTGGATGTGGCTAAGTAGCTGCAATTGGTAGGGCATTACTTGCTGGTTGTTGTGTTATTCCCAGGGGCTACTAAAGTGTTTCAAAGCGGTGATACCTCAGGTAATTGGTAAGGTGTTGTTAAATGGTTGCTATGGTATCCCAAGTAGTTAAGTCAACATTTATTTATATAGCGGTTTTTACAACAGGTGTATCACAAAGCAGCTTTACAAAGAATCTGGTGTTCAAGCCCCCAGTGAGCAAGCCGAGGGCCACAGAGGCCTCCCTCAGTTAGGAAGGAAGAATCCTCGAGAGGGTTCATTGCAAATACACCTTTAAGTCCATGAAAGAAGCTCTAACCCTAACCCTAACTGCTTTTTTGGATATTTATGTCAGTGTTTTCTGATTGGCCCCAAACTTCACTGACATGGCGGATTGGGCGTAACCATCAAGATCCCAAATTTGTTCTAAGTGTCCAATCACCACCAAGCTTCACAGGGAGGCTGCCAAGTCTAGGGGTGTGCATTCTAACACAACTACCTTGAGGGCTCCTGGATGGACTGACCAAGTTTGGTGACGATCGGACTTAAGATGCCGGGATATGGCTTTGGACATCCTGGTAATCCTGTACTCACTTCTGCTCAAGAAAGTCTTGGTGAGAGAGAAAGGGGTGCAACAGGTGTCCCAAGTGGTCAGAGAGAAAGCAAGGTCTCATTTAAAACCAAATTCCGATATGTTGGTTTAGCATTCACCACTATCATCATATCTTTTTGTGACTCTAAGTTCAAAGGTCATGTACTTCTGGCCTGATCCATTTGGTAATGGTAAAATTTCACTTTGAAACAGGCCTGGCATAGGGCAGGGAAGGTCCTAGAGTCACCAAACTTGGTACATGTTGATATCACCACACCGATAAGATGGCCAGAGTGTGGTGGCTCTAGGGTCAAAGGTCATGGATTTTAGGTCCAAATCCATTTGGTAGATGGTGACTTTGGACTTTAAAACACGCCTGGAAAGCGACTGGAATGTCCTAGGGTTACCAAACCTCATGTCCCTGAGATATAAGCCTTGGGCTCTTGATCCCATTTTTTTGAGCTACAGGTCAAATGTCTAAATATGTCATCAAACATCTCACTGAGAGCCCCCACATGAAAATTGGTACCTGCAGGTAAGGGTCCGAGGCCACATAGCAGGGAAACCACATGCCAATGTTTTGTTTGTGTACAAGGGAAAGGTCTAAGTTTGGCCCTTTTGGAAGTTGAAGTATGATTAAATATGATAAGTATGGCTAATCATATTATAGTCCTATTTATTCCTGTTATCATTTAGCTATTTAGTTGTGTCTTACTATAGATAAGGGGGAAATGGAAAGGTGATTTATAACTTGGAGTAATGTGAAAGTATGATACTGTAAATTTCACATTTACTTATAAGATGTTAATCGGCATTTGGTGTTTTAATTTACATCTGTTGTTTTTGAAAAAGATACTGGTTGATGTTTTCTTCCCTTTCTTATAGAACGATATTGGGCAAGACCAATGTAAGGGTGGCTGGTTGTTCAGTGACCCTAATATGCTGAAGGGGTTCATACACTCACATGTGGATAATAAAAGGGACTGGAGGACTCTAAACAAGGACACTGTGGAAATGCCTGGAATCAACTCATCGTCACTACACTGAAAAGTCAACGCTGCTGAGGAGCTGATACAAACCGGATTCCAAAAAAGTTGGGACACTAAACAAATTGTGAATTGTGAATTGTGAATGATGTGGAGGTGCCAACATCTAATATTTTATTCAGAATAGAACACAAATCACAGATCAGAAGTTTAAACTGAGAGAATGTATCATTTTAAGGGAAAAATATGTTGTTTCAAAATTTCATGGCGTCAACAAATCCCCAAAAAAGTTGGGACAAGGCCATTTTTACCACTGTGTGGCATCCCCCCTTCTTCTTACAACACTCAACAGACGTCTGGGGACAGAGGAGAGCAGTTTCTCAAGTTTAGGAATAGGAATGCTCTCCCACTCATGTCTAATACAGGCCTCTAACTGTTCAGTCGTCTCGGGCCTGCTTTGTCGCACCTTCCTCTTTATGATGCGCCAAATGTTCTCTACAGGTGAAAGATCTGGACTGCAGGCTGGCCATCTCAGTACCCGGATCCTTCTCCTACGTAGCCATGATGCTGTGATTGCTGCAGAATGTGCTCTGGCATTATCTTGTTGAAGAATGCAGGGTCTTCCCTGAAAGAAGTTGTTCTAGAACCTGAACATGGTTCTCTGCATTAATGGTGCCTTTCCAGACATGCAAGCTGCCCATGCCACAAGCACTCATGCAGCCCCATACCATCAGTGATGCAGGCTTCTGAACGGAGCGTTGATAACAGCTTGGGTTATCCTTGTCCTCTCTGGTCCGGATGACATGGCGTCCCAGTGTTCCATAAAGAACTTCAGATCGTGACTCATCTGACCACAGAACAGTCTTCCATTTTCCACACTCCATTTTAAAAGACCCCTGGCCCAGTGCAAACGTCTGAGCTTGTGGAGCTTGCTTAGAAATGGCTTCCTTTTTGCACTGTAGAGCTGGCAGCGGCGGATGGCACGGTGGATTGTGTTCACTGACGATGCTTTCTGGAAGTGTTCCTGAGCCCATTCTGTTATTTCCTGGACAGTGGCATTCCTGTTTGAGGTGCGGTGACGTTTAAGGGCCCGGAGATCACGAGCAGCCAGTAGAGGTTTACGGCCTTGACCCTTACGCACAGCGATGGTTCCAGATTCTCTGAATCTTTTGATGATGTTGTGCACGGTTGATGATGATAACTTAAAAGTCTTTGCTATTTTAGGCTGGGTAACACCACTCTGGTATTGCTGCACTATCTTTCTGAGCAACAATGGTGGAATTGGTGATCCTCTTACCATCTTGGCTTCAGAGAGACACTGACACTCTGAGAAGCTCTTTTTATACCCAGTCATGTGTCAGTTGACCTAATTAGTGTTAATTGGTCTTCCAGCTGTTCGTTATATGCTCAATTTCCTTTTTCCATCCACTTATTGCTACTTGTCCCAACTTTTTTGGGATTTGTTGACGCCATGAAATTTTGAAACAACATATTTTTCCCTTAAAATGATTCATTCTCTCAGTTTAAACTTTTGATCTGTGATGTGTGTTCTATTCTGAATTAAATATTGGATGTCGGCACCTCCACATCACTGCATTCAGTTTTTATTCACAATTTGTTTAGTGTCCCAACTTTTTTGGAATCCGGTTTGTACATTCTTATGTTTTATTTATATTTGCATAATATTGGATTTTGTTTTATTGTATTGTAATCTATGATACTGATAGAGGATATTTATAGGCTAGTAATAATCTTAGTACATTGGAACCTCAGATGTTTTTCTCTTTTCTTAGTGTTCAGGGATAGTGGTGTTAGGCAGGGACAGGTCCATTGGAGGGTCCGATGGGTTGACCAGCCTGGACATTGTTTAGATTTTATTTTTTGAGGTTTCCATATGTATTTGCTTATGTCTCTATACAACTTGTAAAAATTCCTCCTTTTTCGATTGGACTGGAGTACTATATGTGGTCGCCTAGGGCAGAGGGATTGTGAGAGATTTTTTCCTGTCTAGATTGTTTGATGGATATTTCAGGAAAGATAGCTGCCTGACAGGTTTTCATTTACAGCATTTAGCTGATGTTCTTATCCAGAGCGACTTACAAGGTTAATCATATTATAGGTAGGCCAATGTAGCGTTAGAAGTCTGGCCCAAGGACTCCTTTTAGTGTAGCATAGCTTAGTCACCCAGACCAGGAACCAAACCCCCATCCCCCACGTGGTGTGGTAGCTCAGTGACAAGTGGTGTTATCCAATGCACAAGCGTTTTCGTGCTCACACTCCATAAAGCTTGCAGGAGAAATTATTTTGTTACAATATTTAAAAAAAAAAAAAGTGTAAAGTTTACATTGAGGTGCCTGTATGGTTTTAGGGGCTTCCTTTCCCATTCTTCTGGAGTTCCGAACTGTTGATATCACTGCCAAATGTTTATTTATGTTTTGAATAAATAGCCTATATAAGGGTGAATTCCTGAGGTGAACAGGAGAGGTAGGATAGGCACAGGACCTCTCACAGGCAGCTTGAGAGAAAGAAGCAGCTCTGGTAAGCCGCAGTCTTTGAATCTTATAATAAACATTTTTATATCCAAGCAAGAGGCTTCTGTTCACCACCTACACAGCATCACATCTCTACGTCTACAACACCCTGCACTGTCACACTAAATATCTGGTTAATACACAAATTGGATCAAGATCTCCAAATGGTGTCTCTTTAGTTGCTGATCCAAATCTGTGCACTGAACTTTTTAAATACACTCAAAAAAAAACCTTTCCTTCTCTAGGGTTCAGTGGATGTTGGTTAACATCTGGTCACCTTGAAATAAACTACTCAGACATTTTCAGCCTACAGGCTCTTGATTCTACACAAATTCTGCACGAAAAAAAAAAAGAGCTTTTCCTTTTTTTGATATTGATAAATGAGACACCTGTACCAGACATTACCTTTTCCCTGTGAAGAGAACCAAGAAAAACTGCAACACTCAGGTTAAGCAAAAGTTTTAATTGAAAAATAAAGAAAAAACAGATTTGCATAAATACATGATTAATAACAACTTCATATAAAAGCAATACATCAACATTTAACGAGCGTCTGAAAATAAAGAACAGTGCATATGTAAATAAGAAAAACCATTTAGACTTTAAACCATCTAGCTTTGGTGCATGTTTAGTTCTACAGGAGTCTGAACCTTGTTCAGGGGTCACCTATCCAACCTTTCAGACGTGGATCAAGAGGGGCTGATCCCAGATCACATACAATACATGTCCAAAAGTATCCAGACAGTCTTTCTAATGAGTTCACCTGCACCCATCACAGTCACCACGTCCAGTGCTCGGTGTGGGCTAGAGGAATTTAAAGCCCCCAACACTGGCCTGTGAGGTCATGAAGATCCTTCCAGTTGAAGTGATACAGAACTGATCATCCAACACCAGGACCCGACCTCACAAATACTCAATCAAATCCTCACACCAATGCTCCAATATCGAGTGGATCCCAGTAGAGGCTGGTACTGCAGCACAAGCTCCCCAGTAAGACCTTCTATTTAGCCACAGCTCTGGGGGGAGCTGCAGCTCTGGGGGCGCAGGTGAATACAGACTTTTGAACAGATAGTGTATGTAACCTGAGATTCACAACCAGGCGTCGTGTTCAGTGACAAACTGAAATATTCAACAACTACAGGCAAAGAGTTCCATACACAGTGACTCAACAAGTACATCACAGCATACCACACGTCTGTCTCAGCACCCCTTGCATAATAAAGACATGAATTCATCTGTGACTAAAAGAAAGGAGGGTCATTAATATCAGCTGTGGCTAATTTAAGCAGGAGGCCACTGAAACATAGGACTCTCAGAATTACACCGAGCTGAACAAAAAAATAACCAAACAAAACCACTCCGACTAGAGCTCAGGCTCCACCACCTGCCACTAGGGTTAGTCTCTCTGCACCACGTCAGCTCCGTAAATCCATCCTGCCCAAAGCCCAACTCATCTACTCATACCTTTCATCTGCCGGTTACAGCCGCAGCCTACGGCAGAAAGCTCTTCAAAACAACAGTACAAAAATAAACTCAATAAGGCTTAAAAAAATAGGCGCTAAATAATGTTGATCTGTCTACAGAGGATTCAGCTCTATAAAAATAGATTAAAAATCTAACCAGAGTTCAGAACAGCGTCATCTACACCACAGCGGCTCCGCCAGACACACAGCCACAGCTCCAGAGTACAAACAGGGCGACTGCTCTTTCTCTCCTGAGATATCACCACACCAGAACTCCGGTCT
>JAMWET010006926.1:0-10000 GCA_024036415.1 Prochilodus magdalenae | reverse complement strand
AGTTAACACAGAGGAAAGTTTCAGGGATCATGAGACGCCAATATTAACCAAGGTTCATCGTCAACGTCGCCTCCAGTTTGGTTGCCTTCTCAGACGAATCCAGGTTCATGCTGCATGAAGTGGATGGGCGGTAATGTATACACCACCAAACATCATAACTGCCTCCAAGAGACAACCATGGGCCAGCTGCAAGGTGGTGGTGGTAGTGTACATCTCTGGGAGATGTTTCCATGGCATGATCTTGAACCACTAATAGAACTGCACAAGTCTCTGAATGCCAATGGGTACCATAGCAGATCATGTGCCCATGTACATATACACTATATATACACAACACCAGTCACATGTCTAGACACGGCTACCCATAGAAGGTTCTTCTAGCACTCATGGAAATATACAGTTCACCTTAAAACCCTCCAGAGTGGAGCTTTACAGGAAGATGAGTCAGCTTTCTTAACCTGCAGTGGAGCTGATAGAACATGGTTTTTTACTAAGCAGGTTTGGAGCGATTCTATTGGTCGGTCCCTCATGATATGGAGGAGTATCATACTGTGCTACGTCAGGAGTATATGGGGTATATCAGGATATGGACTGGTCCAGACTCTCATCAGTTGGAGCTGTTAAGTGTAAGACTGTAAAGTCTTTAAGACCACCAACACCATCCATTTAGATGCGTGTCCAAACTTTTGACTGGCACTGTATATATATCATTATTATTGCATATGACAAATTACATATTGCTTCTGTTGGAACAAACCCCATTTCTTTTTGTGCATTCATCATGAAATGGGCCTACAGTCGAGTCACATTATTATGACCAGCTAATGCCCAGAGTAACAGTCGTGTGCAGCACTGACAGCAGCTAGACTAGCTGGAAGTGACTCAGTAAGGTCCTGGTAGATTGTCAGTGCACCAGACAGCTGCTGAAGGGAGCGTGGGGGAGGATCCATAGAGTTAGCATGACGATCGGAATCAGGGGTCTAGGGTACTCTTCCAACCAATGTCAGACATTTCTAGTCGTGTGCCATGTGGCATTGTCTTGCTGGAAGATCCCATCCACCCCAGGGAAGACAATCAGCATGTGTGGTTGTACGTGATCTGCAAGGATGGATTCACACCCAGATCAGAGTACCTTCCACACGGACGAGTGGACCCAGAGACTCTCCTTTACACGCTACTGCCGTCGAAAGTATGAAGTGGTCATAATAAAGTGACTCGACTATGCATCTACCACACATGTAGGTACAGAGAGCCTGAGTATGTAGACTGCTCCCTGTCTGGATGGAATCAAATCCGGCCTCGGCCTCAGCCTGGTACGTCTGTGAGAGAGGCTGGCTGTATGAATAGCGATGCACTGCTATGCGACACGAGGCATTCTGCGGTGTGGCAGGCTTCAGAGGCTGGACTCCGTCCATGATTTTGTGTGCGAGTGTCTGTGGTTTGCCATAGTCCTGTGGTTTGGGTCATTAGGCCTGTGTCACCGCAAACCTGATGTGTCTCCTCAAACATTCCCCACCCAGGCGCTGACCCCGGGCACGGCCCTCGTACCCCTCGCACACACAAACACGCAAAAACATGCACGAGATGCACACACAGCCACAAGCATGAGATGGGAGGTCGATACGCTAGCCTAAATAGAGTTTAAAAGTCCCCGTCTGTGATTAAAGCCCACCACAAATAAAGCCCTACACATTCTAAAGTAGCAGAGCATGTGGTGTACGGTTGCATATCCAAAGCATACAGACAGCAGGCCTCATATACACTCATAAAACAGCAGTCAAAGGGCAACAGTTATAGAGACCACAGAGACACACACACACACACATACACACACACACATACACACAAACACACACACACACAGACACAGAGACACACAAACACACACACACACACAGACACACACACACACACACACACACAGACACACAAACACACACACACAGACACATACACACACACACAGACACACACACACACAGACACATACACACACACACAGACACACACACACACACACACACACACACGACAACAGAACACAATCACAGACACACACACACCACACACCACAACCCCACACACACACCACACAGACACACACACGAACACATACACACACAACACCACACACACACACACACAACATACATACAACATACACACAAACACACCACACATACACACACACAGACACAGAGACACACACAAAACACCCACCACACACACACAGAAACACACACACACACAGGAGAAACACACACAGCACACACATCACACAACACACACACACATCACACAGCACACATATCACACAGCACACACAGCACACACATACATCACACACACACACACACCAAACACACACACACACATACACACAAACACACACACACACATAAAGACACACACACAGACACAGAGACAAACACACACACACATTACACACAAACATACCACACACACACACCACACCAACACACACACACACCCACAAACACAACACACAACACACACAAACTCACCACCACACTGTTACACACCACAACACACACACAACACATACAGGACACACCACACCACACTACAAACAACATACACACAAACACACACACACTCACACACACATACACACAAACACACACACACAGACACAGACACAAACACAGAGACACACACACACACACAGACACACAAACACACACACACACAGACACACAAAAACACACACACACACACATACACAGACACACACACACACACACACACACAGAAACACACACACACACAGACACAAACACAGAAACACACACACACAGAGATACATACAGACACACAAACACACACACAAACACGCACACACACAGACACACACATACACATACACAGACACACACGCACACTCTTACTCGGTGTTCTGCTTACACGCTAAAGTAAACAAGCTAGTGTTACTCTGTCTAGGCACTAGACTGCAGTGGTGACCTTTTTAGAGGCCAACAAAACTTTATTTAAAACAGCCTTCTAAGATTACAGGACAAATACTCCTATGGTGTGCGTATCACGCTGCGTAAAGCTGGTCTGCAGCTGGTCAGGGGTGTAAATCCCTTGTTTGCAATGACTCAAATACAGTCTTGATTTAAATGCATGGAATACATGTATGAAGTGAGCGTGAAATCGAGCAAGTGCGCACTCGAGCAGTTCTTACCCACACACTGAAGTCTGACGTCATCGTAGTACAACCCAGCCTTGCAGTAGCACTCGTATCCTTTGGCCGTGTTCAGGCAGTAGCCGCCTTTGCAAATCTCCTCCCCAAAGAGGGCGCACTCATCAGCATCTGATGAACACAGCAGAGTAACTATCATGACAAGAACATAGAGCACGCATACAAATAGTCACAATAGCTGCACCCAGAAGGAATCCACTTGGTGGGTAGGGATGCAAATGACACAAGTTTCATGCTCAGCTGTGACCTAAGCGAGGTCGGGCCTTATCGCTGTACCTGACTGACCCAACAGCCACCATTACAGACATCCAGCAAGCAGTGGTGCCTCCATGAGTCATCCTGTTAGTGCCAGCACCACTGGCAGACGCCTGCACCACCCAGGACTACATGCACACAGAGCTTATGAAGACTGTCATTAACACCACGTCACCGTCACCAAAGACTGCAGTGGTGTCGTGCCATACTGTCATGGAGTGACTCACAATGGCAGCGGGTCATCTTCAGTCCCGTTTTTGTCTTGGTGGAGACGACCAGTGAATCTGGTTGGTGTCCCTCCACCTCCATCCCTACCGCACTATCTGTGTGAGGATATTCAAGCTGCACCGGATGGATTATCACAGGACACCATTAGGAACCTCTGCCTTGTCAGTATGTCTGGCATATTGTGCTAGCAAACGTTGTCCCAAGCTTAATAAATATTACCCTTAATCAGTCTTCCTTCTGGGTGCAAGTATATATATTTTTTTTTTCATGAAAAAATGATGATACATACGCTGTTTATACTACTATTAGACTTCAAGTCCAATTCCAAAACACCTCCGTTTCCAATTTTAGACTAGAAACACCTTGAACAGGTGATGCCGCCATGCTTGGATATGAAAGAAGCATCCTTTATGAGACAAGATGGGTCGAGGCTGTCCACTTTTGAGTGGTCCTCAGCTAGGCTTTCAGGCATTTTACCCTCTACAATGCAGAATATCATAAAAGAGGAGATATATTTGGACTGATTTATAGCCAATAAATTTCCCTCCGGGATCAATAAAGTATCTATCTATCTATCTATCTAACACTGTTCGTCGCTGCATCCACAAATGAAAGTTAAGACTGAGCGGTGGAAGTCTAATGACAACAACGGTCAGATACGCCGCCGACTTCTCTGGGCTTGTGAGATCACAGTGGAAACAAGTATTGGTGCTCTGAGGAGTCAATCTTTCAGATCATTCAGATAAACAATGGATGTGATAAAAAGTAAAGCAGCATTTAGACTGTTTAATTATTAAATAAATAAAGAAATAACTGAATAATGTTTTCATTTGGATACATATATACACATCGTCGCTGCCCAAAGAAAAACATGTATCTCCAAAATAGCAACTTTACAGGAGAGGCCAAAAACCTCATTTAACTTCAATGTAATTCAATGGAACCAGAAATCTTTCCAAACAGGTTTGGGTCATTTCTGTTGGTCCATTCGTCATGAGATTCTCACTCAGTGTAAACGGCAGCTGATGTGTTCAAATTACGCATAAAAGTAAAAATGGACAAAAGTGGAGATACATGTTTTCATTGGACAGTGACGATATGTTTATATACATACTCCTGAGAGAACACAGCATTCAGTTTCTTGTTATTCATTATGATCTGCACAGTTCACGCTCCGATTACCAGACCCCCTTTTTCTAAACGAGTCTTTTACATGTAGAATGCAAATGTGAAAAGATTTCCATTTATTCATTACCATATGCTCTTACCCCCAGTGACTTTACGAAGCATTTCAGCTCCGAACTCACAGAGCATTGCACTGAAAGCAGGCAGTGAGCTGGATCGGAATCTCAGCTTAGGGCCATGGGGCTCTTCAACAGGTGTGCTCTCTCAGGGGAGCCTGTGGAGTTTATTATCTGTATCTGCTGCTTCTGCCTGGGTCTAACATGATGATTCGTCCCCAAATGTAACTGAACACACTGAGCACATATGCACAGATGTAGAGGATAGGCCTTGGTAATTCCCGGCTCGTACAGACTCGCCTAAGCACACACAAACTCACATCCACACAGTTTCCAACCGCACCGCGCTGCTGCCAGCCGGGGCTAACCGCACACTCATTGCATTCATAAATTAAATCAGTGCATTAGACTGGCCCTGAGCGCTGAGGTTTCCCCCAGACTGTGGAGCAGGGGCACAACAGCTCTAATTAGTGTGTGTGTGTGTGTGTGTGTGTTTAAACATGTGTGGGTCAGATGCTTATAAACGTCTGGAACTGCTGCTCCTGAGACATAACTCGTTTAGTAACCCTGAAAACTGAAACTGAAGGGTCACAGTGTGGGGACTAGTGGGTTGTGAGAATGCTAGATCACAGAATATCCAAGAGACCTTGGTGTGTTAGTCTAAGTTTCAAGTCTATGGGGTCCTGGTCAGGACTAGAGTCTCTGGGAAGTGAGTCAGAGACTTGAATCTCTGGAGGATGAGTCCCAAACAAGTTTCCGGGTTTTGTGGTGAATGTTTAAAAGGAGTTACAAGTGACTGGGGTGCAATTCTGAGTTGCAAGTCTGGGTCAAGACTCATGTCTCAAGGATGCAAAGTCCAAGTTACAGATTTGAGTCTCTACAGTATAAGTTTGAGTGGAGTCTTGAGTTCTTGATGAGCAGCTTCAAATCCAAGTCTCAAGTCTGTGAGGTGTGAATCCCAGTCAAGTCTGGGATTTCTATGGTGCAAATCCGAGTCAGGACTCAAGTTGCCAGTTTTAAGTCTCTGGGGTCCTGGTCAGGACTAGAGTCTCTGGGAAGTGAGTCAGAGACTTGAATCTCTGGAGGATGAGTCCCAAACAAGTTTCCGGGTTTTGTGATGTACGTTTGAGTGGAGTTACAAGTGACTGGGGTGCAATTCTGAGTTGCAAGTCTGGGACTCATGTCTCAAGGATGCAAGTACAAGTTACTGATTTGAGTCTCTACAGTATGAGTTTGAGTGGAGTCTTGAGGTACTGGTGAGCAGTTTCAAGTACAGGTCAAGTCTGTGGAGTGCAAGTCAGAGAGTCAAGTCTTGAGTCTCTGGGATGTGAGTCTAAGCTGAATCAGGAGTTTCCGTAGTACGAATTAGAGTCAAGTCTTGAGTCTTTGGCATGTGAGTCTAAGTTGAATCACGAGTCTCTATAGTGCGAATCTCCTCTGAAGTCCTCTGTAATGCAAGTCTGGGTCAAGACTCATGTCTCTAGGATGCAAGTCCAAGTTACAGATTTGAGTCTCTACAGTATAAGTTTGAGTGGAGTCTTGAGTTCTTGGTGAGCAGCTTCAAATCCAAGTCTCAAGTCTGTGAGGTGTGAATCCCGGTCAAGTCTGGGATTTCTATGGTGCAAATCCGAGTCAGGACTCAAGTTGCCAGTTTCAAGTCTCTGGGGTCCTGGTCAGGACTAGAGTCTCTGGAAAGTAAGTCAGAGACTTGACTCTATCAGGAGGAGGCCCCTATTAGTCCAAAACAAGGTGTCCAGTGGTTTTGTGATGCACGTTTGAGTGGAGTTACAAGTGACTGGGGTGCAATTCTGAGTTGCAAGTCTGGGTCAAGACTCATGTCTCAAGGATGCAAAGTCCAAGTTACTGATTTGAGTCTCTACAGTATGAGTTTGAGTGGAGTCTTGAGGTACTGGTGAGCAGTTTCAAGTATAGGTCAAGTCTGTGGAGTGCAAGTCAGAGAGTCAAGTCTTGAGTCTCTGGGATGTGAGCCTAAGCTGAATCAAGAGTCTCCATAGTGCGATTCGGAATCAAGTCCTGAGTGTCTGGGAAGCGAGTCTAAGTTAAATCAGGAGTCTCCATAGTGAGAATTAGAGTCAAGTCTTGAGTCTTTGGCATGTGAGTCTGAGTTAAATCAAGAGTCTCTATAGTGCGAATCTCCTCTGAAGTCCTCTGTAATGCAAGTCTGGGTCAAGACTCGTGTCTCAAGGATGCAAGTCCAAGTTACTGATTTGAGTCTCTACAGTATGAGTTGTGTGAATCCCAGTCAAGTCTGGGATTTCTATGGTGCAAATCCGAGTCAGGACTCAAGTTGCCATGGTCCAGATTCAAGTCAAGTCCCCGGCGTATGAGAGAGAATCTTGAGTCTCTGAGGTGTGAGTCCAAGTCAGATGCGAGATGCTACAATGCAAGTTTGAGTGAAGTCTTAAGTCACGGGCTGCAGTTCTGGGTTAGGTCTGTAGTCTCTAAGGTATGAGTCCAAGTTAAACCAAGTAGTCTCTGACCAAGTTGAACGTTGAGTCTCTGGACTGGTGTAATTTCAAGGTTGAGTCTCTGGTCTGTGCCCAGAGTCATGTTTTCCCAAGTCAAGTCTCTGTGGTACAAATCCAAGTTAGGACTCTCTGGAGACACTCTGGTGCAAGTCCAGATCAAAATCTTAAACCACTGGGGTGTAAGTCAAGTTTCTGTAGTGTCTCTGAGTCTTAAGGCTTTTGTTTCTGGTTTGTGAGTCTAAGTCACATCTTTAAATTTGTGTCTTGAAGTTTACGTCTAATATAAGGTCTAAAGTTGCTGATCTTAAGTTGAGTCTTAAAGGTGCAAATCCATGTCAAGCTTTGAGTCTTTGGGGTGTCAAGAGTTACCCTGGATGAGTCAAGAGTCTCTGTAGTGTGAATGTAGGGTTTTGTGTCTATGGGATGTGGGTCTAAGCTGAATCAGCAGTCTGCCATAGGTGCGATATCAGAGTCAAGTCTCGTGAGTCTCTGGGATGTGGAGTCTAAAGCTGAATCAAGATTCTCCATAGTGCTGACTATCAGAGTCAAGTCTGGAGTCTCTGGGATGTGAGGCTAAGCTGAATCAAGAGTCTCCATAGTGCGAATCAGAGTCAAGTCTTGAGTCTCTGGGATGTGAGTGCTAATAATATGGTTAGAAGGAGTCTTCCATAGTGGCGAATCAGAGTCCAAGTCTGTGGTAGTCTCTGGGATGTGAGCGCTAAAGCAGCTGAATCAAGTAGTCTCCATAGTGCTGAATCAGACGTCAAAGTCTTGAGGATCTCTGGGGATGTGAGTCTAAGATGGTTTAGGAGTCTCCATAGTCGTGCGAACCAGAGTCAAGTCTTGAGTCTCTGGAATGTGAGTCTAAGTTGGTTTAGGAGTCTCCATAGTGCTAACCGGAGTCAAGTCCTGAGTTTTTGACAAGTGAGTCTAAGTTGAATCAAGAGTCTCCATAGTGCGAATCAGAGTCAAGTCTTGAGTCTCTGGGGTGCAAGTCCGAATCAAGTCTAGACTAAAACATGTGCTACATAAGATAACATCTTCAGCTATCTCACTTAGCACTAGCTAGCATACTTGCTACACACTCGTTACCTTAATTACAGACTAACCATCAGTCTTAAGTTGTTTTGCCCCTGTCTATTAAACAACACATTCAACCATTGCAGGCACTTTATCCTGAAGGGTTTTTCTATAAATAATTAATATAATATAATTATTGTTTATTAACTTGTATTGGATGCCTGATGCTACTACAAGCTGCAGGAATGATGCATTTCAGTAAATGGCTATATGTGCATGACTAGTATTGGTAAATGAAAGATATGGATGAAACACTCGTACTTAGGTCTGATGCCGCACGATAAACACAGCAAGACTAATATGTCCAAATATGTCAAATAAATTCACCATGCATAGCATAATCTGTTCCACACTATGTTATAATGTTTCCATCTGATGTATAGTCTCCTCCTAGAATTTAAATTATTAGTATTTCATTTCTACTTTCCTAATATTTTTTATATATATAGATTTATTATTGTATACTTTCCAGACACTATCTAGTTCTTTCCTCTGTGCTGCATATAACATGTTGCAAATTTCCCCACTGTGTGGCTCATATAACGGATTATCATTATATTATCTTATCTAAATATCAGCAAAGAACGATACAACACCTTTGTAGCTGTTAGCAAAGAAACTCCAGGTGTCTCTCACCGTCGTCAACGCTGCAATGGCACAGCTGGACCATCTGAGCAATGATCTGTGGGAAACAGCAGTCAGCGTGAGGCGGTTTAGTCTGGAACTAGTTCTTGTTGTGCTTCATTAATTGTTATTCACACCAGTAGCCACAGAAGCCTGAATAAGGCTTGGTTAGCACTACAGATGTGGGAGTATAAGTTTTAGTTTAGAGGAGTTGGCTCTTTAGAGGAAATAACCATAAGTTTTTGAGCATTGGTGCTTAACTTGGCAGAAGTATGTTTTCCTGATGGATTGCCACATGCTAACTGTGGCTGGATGCTCTAGTGAGAGCATAACTGGCCTGCTGCTTGGGTTGGTAGATGGGCATCCCCTCTCTCTAGCACATGTCTTAGCCAATATGGTCTTCTGTTGGAAGGAGAGTTGGCGCTTGGTTTCTTCAATCGTTCTCATCAGGTGCTCGTCTTGAAGGCATGGGTATAATGAAGTTCCAGCTAGTAACAGTATTAGTGCCATGATTACTGGCAAATTGTTTTTGAGGAACATGAAACCAAGGTCATGCCATACTTCTGGAGTCTAGAGTCTAGGAGGATAATGTTTTTTATCTTTGTCTTTCATTATAAAATAAGTAATGCGGTAGACACTGCATGACTCCTGGGATTGTTACCTGTTCCCTGCACATGGTCATGGGGAACACCTCGCGTGTTATCTCCCCCAGCCTGCCCTCCTATATCTAGCGTGTCGCAGCACTCCGTCGATTGGTTAAATTGCTTGAGTCATGATCATGGACAGTTTTTTCTGGATAAAAGCCTAGTATCCTTCTGCTAATGGGTTGGGGGAGGGGGGGACTATAGGGGGGGGTTTTT
>JAMWET010006925.1:0-29604 GCA_024036415.1 Prochilodus magdalenae | reverse complement strand
TTCCCCCCGACTTTTTAAAGAGAAGCGGAGCCGTGTCCCCGCCCCCCCCAGTGATTTCAACTGAGGGTTTGAAAAATGAACTTGAGTCTAAATGGTAGGCCATAATTTTCTGGTGCTTTACACCTATTGTAAGAGATACATTTCTGAAGTTGTGAGTGTTGCGAATGACCCTCAAGTTGAGGCTGGTCAGTTTTGTCATCAAAAGAATATGCAAAAGTTTTGATAGTATAGTTCAGTATTTCAAAAGTGAAATATTTCTTAGAAATCATGTCTGAAAGGCAGAGTGAGAGCTCAAGAGGAACAATGCCTTCCAAAAGGTCATGCAAGATGTCAGGGGGGTAGCCACGAACAGCATGAAAGTGTTCCAAACTGTCAGTCAACACACACCCTCCTTTCACACCATACTGTTTAGCTACAGTAGGATCCTGACGTACCTCCTGCACCTGCCTATTTTGAGAGTCTTTAGTTCGGGGTTCAAAGGTGCCTGAACATACCTCTTTGTCTTGGATCTCACTCCTTGACACCATGCAGAACCTGAAGAACCTGTCCACTGCAAAGCTCTCTAAGAATCCTGCAAGTGAATGAGCAGCCAAGTTATCAGCAGCCACATATAACACTGTGCCTCTGATTGATGCTCCTAACTTCTCAACATATATACCATGTTGTTCTAAATAAACTAGATCTTGGATGAGAGGATGGAGAATTTTGGCATAGCTGAATTCTTTTACATCAGAAGCTTTGCATAAAAGAGCAAGCTGAATGGAGTGGAGTGTGGACCTATATTTTGATGGCACATTGGCCATCACCCAATACACTGCACACAATTTGTGTTTTTTTTAGATGTTCCTAAAGGATTGGACACTTCAAAATCATTTGTTTAAAGCCTAATAGCAATTTTGAAATCCTCTCCTTTAAGGAGGTCGTTTTCTTTACAGTATGAACAATCTCTGTATGTACTGTACTCATGTGGCACATGTTGTTGTCCTGGAGGAGCTTTGTCTAAAATGTCTGCACTGTTTAACATTTTCTGTAGCATTGCATTTAAAGGAATGTATACAGCAGCAGATTTTTTCCCTCTATCAATAATATACTCCATCGGCATAACCACTGTGAAGTTTTTGTTCACATATGCTGCTCTCCTTTTAGTGGTTGATAAAGAGCCATCCTTGCCACAAATATTCATTTATTGACATTGCACGTCTGAGCAACCGTTGACAACCCACCGCGACCCCCACCCTCACAGTTGAATCATCTACATCTGTGTGTTGTTTCAGAATGTCAGTGACTGAATTATGCAGCAGTGGCTGGGACAGTTCACATATCTGCAAAAGCTGCTGTACAATTTCTTGCACAGAACTTTCTGGAATAGGAAGGATGGTTTGCATCTTTAAAAAAAGAGCTGCTAGGCTATGCTCTAGCTGTTTCTCTAGTTCAGGAAGCTCTTCCCTGCTGGAATCCTCACCGTCTTCTAAATCGGGGAACATCATTTGTAGGCGCCTGTTTTTTTGGACCAGTTCATTAGTTATATTAGCAGAGACTAACCTCTTTTTTCACTTATAAACACACAATACTTACACCTCCACTGCATCTTCAGAAGAACCCGTAAAAAAATAGTGTAAGAAAAGTTTTAGTTAAACAGCAGCAGGTCTATTCTGTGAACTTCGCTGCAAAACCTCTGCTAATGACTAAGATGGCGGTGGGCGTGAAACGCGGCATGGGGAGATGGATGGGGGTTGTAAACCGCCCAAACGCCTTATCGTGACAGACCTACTAATGACTAAATATATATTATTGTCAAATGTTTGCGTATATTTTGAGATATGCAACACCACATTACACATGCAACGTAGCTAACAAATCACCATTTAGATCGGTACATTAGTTAACTGGCTAACACATCCAGCAGACAAGCTAGCGATAGCAAGCATGTGCAAACACACACGCTAGCCAACGTTATTAACTTTTAATGCGGCAGAACCAACAAAACAGCGGTCTGAAAGCTAATGTTATAGCTAAACTGTGCCCTGATGCAAACACCACAAAACCATGTGTTAACGCTATAAACTGATACCGATGGAGAAGAAAAGTTGGCTACTTTCAGCCTACTGTGCTAAATGTGAGAGCTCTGTCGCGTATTACTTGTTCATATTAAATACGGTCCGATGAAGAAAGCTGGCAACGTTCCATGGAGACTATACTCCTCATGATTGAATAAATTCAGCACCCACACGGGAGCTGCTTGCGAAACGTCGACGTTGTACCGAGTTGAGTCGGCCTCCTCTAAATGAAAAGTTTCTTTTTTTATCAGAGGTATCTATTCAAAATATAGACCCATAACATACTCACTATTTAAAGTAAGACTGATTTCAAAATCCAAAGCTTTGCGGATAATCAGCCGTTAGCAAGGGTTCTTCGCACATCGTGCACAGTCAGACAAGCTGTTGCAGCTTTAGAGAGACTCCTCCCCTCCCTGTCAGAAACTTATTATATTAAGTTATCTTAGCTTAACATCATCATTGCATTGCATATTCCAGCTCAATATAGCTAACAACTACTTTGATTTAGTAATGGCAATTTTTTTTTACAAAACATGAAATAGTAATTAATGACTACTCAATTAACTTATTAAAATCAAATCCGGGTTTACAGGCCTGTTAAGGTCACTGCAGTTTTACAGCAGTCTGTAACAAAAAAATGCCAGAGCAGCTTCAAACTTAAAATATTATAGCATCTAATTTTGGACTAGTTGTATGAGATATCATTTGTTCAATCGGTTTTTGAAGAAAATGCAGTTGCATCAGCCAACAAAGTACCTACATATGACCTGTATCAGCCAATGTAAGTCCTCTATACATTACAGAAGTCTGATCAATTTAAATCTTTACTTTACTTTAAATCAGACTATTTTTAAGTCACCTGCTCTGTAATCAGACTGAAACGTGTACATTAACCTTTTTCATCTCGGAAACACTCTACTCACCATTCTGACCCGACGGAAACCCCAGAACTGTCTTTATATGAAAGGTTTTCATCCTCCTCCATCTCTTCCACCTTCGGTTTCAGCTTGTCAACCACTTGTGTAAATGTGATGTGAGGAATGTGATTTAGTTTGGATTTGATTTGATTTAATGTTCTGACTTGGACATATTACACAAGGGAAATCCATCTCTGATTTGCAGCAGCTATTATACACCCAACCACAATGCAAATACACATTATGCATTTCAGTTAGAATGATGTCTTTATGCACACTCACATTAATTATAAATACCCAGTGTGTACTTAAACTCAGTCCAGAATATGCCGAATGATGGACAGAATGATGGACAGAATGATGGACAGAGTAAAACAACAACTTGTTGGTGTATATTAAAGCACTAGTTTGAAAGTTGCGTCTTGAAGGACAAATGTAAAGCATTATCATATACAGCTACAAAATCCTAAAATCATCTTTATAATTAAGGCTAAATTAAACTGGTAATCATGCCTGACGCGATCCACATCTGTTGGGTAAAGCCGTGCGACCCACGTCACAGCTTCCTACATCCACCCCCGCTCATAAATCTGCCTCCCTATAAGTGCTGTATGGTCAGTCGCGATTCACAATAAACATTGGTCGGAACGCAGCTGATGTTTCCCTAACTATCCTTGGCGGGACTTTTAATAACTGTCGACCTGCCTGCACATACACAGCATACATAAGCCGTATTTTAAGGACTGTGCCTCCGCAACAACTGTACAAGACTCTCGGCAAAGTACAAGCGCCACTTATTTTTTGTACCCCTTGTTTCCATTTTTTTTCTTTTTTTATTTTGTTTTTTTTTCGGAGAGTAAACCACTAGTTCACATTCACAAGAACTAGGCAGTAAGTAACAATTGTTTTTACAGTAAATGTACATTAAAACAGCCACAATTATTGTGGCTTGAATAGTTTGTATAGATTGTATAGTTTTTAAGTAACAAATAAAGCTAGCAGAGCGAGAGAGGTTTTTTTCTCCCCCAAAGCTTCACAGAACAGACTCACAATTTTTTATTTTTTTCTTTTTGATTCTCTACAAATTATATAGTGATATAACAATAACAACCTACAACATAACGACATACCACGCATACACAATCGCATTTTTGCTTTTAAGACCGTGCTCTGCCCACTAAAGCGACAAGCTCATGCAAAAATTAATTAAGATATGACAGACAAAAGATTCAAACCGCGGTTTTCTATGACACAGACGGGCAGACTGGCGCCAAAGAAATGCTGCAGCAGTTGGCGAGAGCTAATCATTGCTCTGAGAAGGATTAAAGTAATTACTCGTTGAAATATGCGCTAATACTGAACAAAACACACAGAAATAGTGATATGACTGATATTATGGATTATACTTGCAACAATCCACTTTATGAGTACACATATCTCCTTAAAATATAGAAGTTTTCTATATACACCGCCCTTACAACCGTCAAGCCAAGGTACAACGGCGCACATCGACCGGGAATAAGAAAAAAGCAGAGATCGAACAAAGAACTCCTTTAGAAAGTTGTCAAGGGTGGTACAGCAGGGAATTGCACTAAGATGCCACTTTTAGAATGTAATTATATGATTCTGCTATTATAAATAGGACGATATTTAGAAAACATGAATAAAAAAAAATACATATATGGTAACAAATGATTTTAATAAAAAATAAATAAATAACATGCGCTCTTAACAACACATTTTGAAAGAATTCACCAGAATAAATTTACTATTAATTAATACATTTTAACTCTAGCTTCAGCTAAATACACATTTTAAGAAACACAGTATAAAATAAGCTAATAGACTGCTTTTCTTTTCTTTATATTTTATTTTTCTTTTTCTTTTCTGTTGTTTTTTATTCTACAGAAGAGAAAGGGTCAAAACCTCCTCCTCTCTGCATTTGAAACTGGACCTCCTCCGTTTGTATGGAGATTCAATGTCCTGTTGTTAAGTACTGAGTCAAATGAAGGGTAATGGCAGGAGGGTGTGATCATACCGCCTTCTTGTGGAGAAACTCCAACCTGCAAAAACAGTTGATTCTTTGAGAATTGAGAGTCGATTCCCAACTTTGTCTTTCTTCTAATTTCACTTTCGGTTTGAGCTCGCCAACCAACACGAAATGGCGTCGATGCACGGTAAGAATAATTTACCATAAACTAAAACTGTGAAGGTGTGAGTTATACCAGTGTAGTATTTTCAACTCAGACCTGTTTATTTACTGTTAATGGACCTCTGAGTGGGAGTGAATCTTCATCTACTCTCTATTTTAATGTACAACGTTTGAGATGAGTTTAGAGGTGACAGGCCGGAGATGTGACAGAGTTTAGAAGCTGTGAACAAATATAACACACGTATTTATCCACAGACCTGCTGACACATACCTAATCACACTGTTCATCATTATAGTCTAGTTTGATGGTGGTTGTGGAGTTTTGGGCTGACAGGAAAAGATTAGATGATAGTAGTGAAAATTATAGGTGCTTTATGGTAGTGAAGTAAAATGGCGCCAGGTGTTTATCGAGGTGTGTATTTGGACTCTTACTAGGCTAAAGTCTTTTGTGCAGTAATTTGTTTTTAATTGATTATCAAATCCAGCATATTACAATAGATTATTTATAAGTGCAAGGAAAATATTATGGGCAACACCATAAAAAGTAGGTGTGAATGATTTATAATGAAAATGTGCACATTTATACTGCACATTACTGACAGCAGGCATAATTAATAAAAAAGCAAGAATCCATGATTAGAAAGTCTATTACACTGATGAAAATTGATTCAAAATTGAGAGCAAACAGGTGTGAAATGGACAGAATGGAAATAATGGACAGGTGTAATTTGAATAAAATTAATTTGTTGGTTTTTTTCAAAGTATACAGTATGATACTGCTTTATACTCTACATACTAGAAAAACGGATAATTTACGATTTTACACATTCAAATAACTGAAAAAAAGGATACCTTGGAACAATTTCTTACACAAATATTTGTTTTTAACAAGTATATTCATGATTTAGTTCAAATCTAGTTTGTTATTAATTAAAATATTTATTTTTGCATATGAAAAAATTACATTCAAACAAATAAACAAAGCTTATTATCACACTGGTATAAGACCACACTTATTAAGACCACATTGTTTTTACTTTAATTTGAAGAAAACTAATATTTACTACCAGGTATACTTCTAAATAAACATATTAAACACTAATTTTGTTACAGTAAATTGTATTACTTCTGAAGTTAATGATTCAATCTCTAAATTCAGTACAAAGTACAATTTCTAATTATACCTAAATATACTGTCTTAAATATCAAGCCTAAAGCTGAATAAATGCAGGCCACTATTTTATGACTTAAATTGTTCAACAAACAAAAGGCTTTTTTTTTTATCTGAAAGTAGTATTTTACTTTAGATAATACTAAATTTTGTTCTCTTTAAAATACATTAGAGATTGTGATGTCTTTTTAAAACAAGCACCACATTTTCTTTATGTCCTAAAAATCAAATTAAAAACAGATAAAGCTAATTAATTAAATACTATTTACAATAAAAAAAAATACTAAGACTACACCCTCTGCATATCATTTTCTTAGGTTCCATTCCCATAAATATTTTCAGCAGTGCTTCGAAAGTGTATTTGAACTCACCTGGATAACTCATGTTTACAGCATAGATGAGACCAAACATGGCGCATACATATGCAACGCATGAAAACTAATTAAGGACTTCCACACCTTTAATTACATCCCAATGTCATATGGTATCTGGAGTGGATCCTCCTCTTCCCTGACAACAAACAATGCCGTTCTACACCAGATAAACTCAGCTTCATCCTTTTAAATACCTGATGAAAGACAAGACATTCATTAGAAAGTTATTTTGATTGAGCAGCGGTCTAAGCATTGGCTCCATCATCAGAAGACAACATTAGTCTTGGATTAGGCCCCCAACTCTTCTTACCACACAAGCATGGTGGTAGCCAGCATGGGCATCTAAACGCTAACGAGGTCAGTGGGCATATTAAGGGACTGGAGGAATTCTGCTCCTCCATAACCAGCAACAATACTATGCTAAAGGCCAGGCTTATAAGCTTGGAAAAACAAACAATATACAGGTCATAGGCTTACCTGAGTCAATCGAAGGCCCTCGTCCCAGGTTCTTTTCAAAGCTCCTGGTCAAGGTTTTGGGTGAGCAGTTGCTTCCATCAGCTTCGGAATTGCATCTTGCACAACGCTCCCTCTCCTCCAGGCCGAAACCCAGTGAATAACCCAGATCAGTAGTTATCTGCTTTCACAAGTTTTAGATCCCCGAATCTCGCAAGATGAGCGGGAAGTTTCAATACCAAGGTACGCCAATATACATCGTCAAGAATTATAGCCCCAACGCTTTAGAGCAACGTGCCAAATACTGAGAAGTTATGAGGGTACTGAGGGAGCTTTACAACAACAGCAAACAAAGTTGTTTGTCACGATAGAGAATGTTGGCAAGAAACACAAGGTTGGTTCCTTATTTGCCACTTTTTTAATCGATTTTCCCGTTTCACCTTAAATTGTGCAGCAGTTACATTAAATCGCCTGTAGATGACGCGTTTTAACACATCAGTTGCTGTTTGTGAATAAGATCAGGAGTAAATACTCTGAATAAAAAGAATAAAAATTACACAGTGACAGTCATAGCTTAAAATATGTACAATGTCAAAGTTTTACAAAGATATGTCCACGATCCACGCATGCTTAAATTTATATACTAACTAAAATGTGAGGGCATATTGTACTTTTGTCATAATGCATAGGACTTTACCTCCTGATCATGAAAATGTCTCAAAAATCTGATAATCAGGTTTTAGTCAATAAGTAAAACTGACTATCAAACTATTGACGAAGGAGAATGTTTACTGTAGAATTTTTCACAATCCTCCTGTGAACATAGCTTGTTAGGTGATAGAATGTGTTGAACACAGTACTTTATGGCATATTGTACCATTGATGTAGTCTATAGGACTTTATCTCCTGACCCTCAAAACATCTAAAAATTCTGACAGTCAGGTCAAATTCCAGACAAAAGAATTTTTTTAACTGTAGAATTTTTTCATAATCATCCTGTGAACATGGCATGATTGGCGATAGAAAGTGTTGGACACAATACTTTTGTCATATTTTATGGCACTTATCTCCTGATTTTCAAAACGTATCAGAAATCTGCCATTTAAGTTTTAATCACTATTTGACTATCAAATTTCTTAAGCAGAAGAATTTTTACTGTAGATTTTTTAAAATTCATTCTGTGAACATGGCATGGTAGGTAATAGAATGTGTTGGCATTTCATGCCTTTTTGCTTTTATAAAGCTTTGTCTCCTGGTTCTCAAAACTTTTCAAATATCTTATAGTCAGGTTAAACACATAATACAACTAACTATCAAAATTCATCTGTTTCTATTCACTGCTAATGCACTTTTCTGGTTTACTCATCATCTTCTGAAAATAAAAATATATTTTTGCCAGTTTTGTGGAATAGGATCTCTAAACTCCCCCCCCCCCCCCCCCCAAAAAAAAAAACAAAAAACATGACATTTTCAGAGCAAGAGTAGACAGAGTAGTTGTGGTTTTCTGATGTTATTTTGGTTTTATCTAGATTATCTAAATGCCATTTCACCTGCAATTCTAAACAGGTGATGCAGTAAAGTTGAACTCGCTTGTACATAGCACGTCCAAGAGAGATACTAAGGCCTGTGCATAGTATCTCTCTTGCCTTATAATAGCTCTCTTTTAAGGGGTGAACTAATTTAATAAATAGTTTTTTTGTTGTCTATAGAAGCACTAATAAAATAACACATTTAAAACACTGCATTTTACATAGACTGTAAAAATCCTGAACAATATTTGATTGTAGTACTTATGTTGTGATCTTGTCATCATGGCATAATGATTCTGTTCATCTCACATATTCCACATATTACAAATTCCTGCATATATAATACTCAAAATGTCTCAGGAATCTGTTGTTCAGGTTTCACTAGTTTTACACGTTTTACACAAATTAAGCATTCCACATGGTGTGTTGGGATGTGTAGACACCTTTTCTTTACATGGTCATTTAAGTCTTATTTCCATTTTACACATTTCAGTAAAGAATTATAGTGTTTCAGAGTGATGGGGCATCAGGATAAAAAGAGAGGTGGCTAAACTGATACTCCCATCATGCCTAGTGCCCACCATACCAGCCTGTGGGGGCAGTGCTATGATCTGGGGTCGCTGCAATTGGTCAGGTCCAGGTTCAGCAATGTCATGTGCCAAAAAATGAGGTCAACTGACCAGCTGAACATCCTGAACTGCCTGGTCATTCCATGGATTTTTTCTTCCCTCATGGCACAGGCATATTCCAAGATAACAGTGCCAGGATTGATCGGGGTTAGACTGTGAGAGAGCGGTTCAGGGCGCATGAGTCATCATTTCCACACATGGATTGGCCACCACAGAGTCGAGACCTGAATCCCAAAGAGAATCTTTGGGATGTGCTGGAGAAGACTTTGTGAAGTGTACACGATCTTGGGAAGAAATGTATTAATTTTTAATGTTTACAGTAGAAAGAATAAGAAATCCTTCTGGTATGGATTTGATAGCAGACTAAATGATTTTTATAGTCAGAGTAAGATTTTGGAGATTACTGAAAGGAAAGGAAAAAATAGAAAGTGCATAAAAAATGTGCAAGCAATGAAAATGTGCTCATGAATATATATTTGGGCAACACTTGTTTGACAAATAATCAAATCGTTAAAAAAGAAAATTCAGTTAATATACTACTGCATTGCCTGCATTCTAAAGACTCACTTATAATGTTCACAGTGTAAAAATAATATGTAATTGTTAAATACTGACAATAAGCAGATAAAGACTTATGGAGTAAAAACTTCTGCAATAAAATTCTACACCACCCTCTGCAGAGCTTTCCGCTCGATAGCAGTGCAGCTTCCATACCAGGTGGTGATGGAGCCAGTTAAAATGCTCTCCACAGTACATGTGTAGAATGTTCTGAGGATGCGGGGGTTCATGCCAAACCTCTTCAGCCGTCTGAGAAAGAGGAGGCGCTGTTGTGCCTTCTTCCCCACCCGTGTGGTGTGTTCAGTCCATGTGAGTTCCTCTGTGATGTGAACACCAAGGAGCTTAAAGCTGCTGACCCTCTCTACAGCGGCCCCAGTGATGGTGATGGGGGTGTGCACTCTCTCCACTATCAGCTCCTTGGTCTTGTTGACATTGAGAGAGAGGTTATTCTCCCGGCACCAGTGTATCAGGAAGCTGACCTCCTCTCTGTAGGCCTCCTCGCTGTTATTGGAGATCAGGCTCACAGCTGTAGTGTCATCTGCAGATTTGATGATGACATTGGAGCTGTGTCTGGCTGTACAGTCGTTTCCCCGAGCGCCGAAATCTCCCTCGGCAGCCACCTGCACGAGATGATGAGATATTCTATGTCCAGAGAGCAAAAAGACTCGATGCAGTGTACATTCCTCTGATCACACCAGGCACTGATCATAAAACATACACCTCCACCTTTACTCTTCCCAGAGAGGTCCTTTGTTCTGTCCGCGTGGTGCACAGGGAACCCGGAAGGCTGGATGGCTTCATTCGGAATCTCCGGCGATAACCAGAGTAATCCAAGACTAATGCTGTCTTCTGATGATGGAGCCAATGCTTAGACCGCTGCTCAATCAAAGAGTATACAGCAGTCCCGTGTTTCTCGCTGGAACGAGATCCGTGCCCTGAGTTCGCTGATTTTGTTGTCCAGTGACTGTACATTGGCAAGAAGAATGGTGGGAAGTGGGGGGCGGTTGGCACGCCGTCTCAGCCTGACCTGGACGCCGGGTCTCCTTCCCCTCTTCTGGCGTCTGCGGCGTTACCTTGACCGGCTGGCCCAAATGAATGGGAGCTCATCAGTGTTCCCAAACAAAGGATCTGCGCTGAGAAACTTGAAGTCTGGTTTTCGATGAGCGATCGCCGATCTAATTTGTAAAAGTGTTTGTCTGTCATATACAATGGAGCCGACAGCATTTAGTGTAAAATGTTTACCACTACCTCCATTTATTTTACCACTACCTCCATTTATTTTACCACTACCTCCATTTATACTTTATACCTTACCCAGACACTAAGGACTCTATTTTTATACTTTCATACTTTATATTGTATCTCTGTCTCTATTTGTACAATCTATCTTGCTTCTGTTGTTACTTCTGTATAGTTTGTATATCTGCTACTGGATGCCTTGAATTTCCCTCTGGGATCAATAAAGTATCTATCTATCTATCTATCTATCTATCTATCTATCTAAAAGAGTGAAGGGAGCTCGCGACACAGCAGCCGTACTCGGCTCCATCTTGGATTGGAGCTCATCGCCGCGCTATCACTGACTACAAAGGTGATGGGATCTATGATATGGGGTTGTCCTCCTCACTTCCAGATGAGCTAAATGCACATTATGCTCGTTTTGAGGCAAACAACACCTCCTCAGCTACGAAACTCCCAGTAGATCAGGAGAGCTGCGCTCCATCCATTTCTGTGTCTGAGGTGTTCAGATCCTTCAAGGCAGTTAACCCACGCAAAGCACCTGGTCCTGATGGCATCCACAGTCGGTGGCTCAGAGCATGTGCGAACCAGCTGGCTGAGGTTTTCACTGACATCTTTAACCTCTCCCTAAGACTGTCAGCGATTCCCACATGCTTCAAGAGAACCAAAATTGTTCCAGTTCCAAAGAAACCGGCCATCACCTGCCTGAACGACTACCGCTCTGTTGCACTGACATCAACAGCTATGAAGTGCTTCGAGCGGCTGGTCAAAACCCACATCAGTTCCTCGCTTCCAGCCACCATGGACCCTCACCAATTTGCATACCGCTCCAACAGATCCACAGATGACGCTGTTGCACTGACAGTGCACTCTGCCCTCACACACCTGGACAGGAAGAACACTTATGTGAGAACGCTGTTCATAGATTACAGCTCAGCATTCAACACCATCATCCCAGCTAAACTCATCCCCAAACTCACAGACTTGGGTTTGAACTCACAACTGTGCAACTGGGTTCTGAACTTCCAGACAGGTAGACCCCAGGTGGTGAAAGTAGGAAAATGCTTCTCTTCCACGCTGACTCTGAGCTCCTCAGGGCTGTGTCCTCAGCCCCCTCTTGTATTCTTGTACATGACTGTACCATAGAGAGCATCCTCACGGCCTGCATTACTGTCTGGTACGCCAGCTGTACTGGCTACGACCGCAAGGCCCTGAGGAGAGTGGTGAGGACAGCAGAGTCCATCATAGGCTGCAATCCTCTAGACCTGCAAGACGTCTACCGGTCCCGCTGCCTGAGGACATCTACCGGTCCTGCTGTCTGAGGAAAATCCAGAAGATCCAGTTGGACTGTAGCCATCCAGCACATGGCCTGTTTACCATACTGCCATCAGGCAGGAGGTACCGCAGCATCCAGGCCAGAACAAACCGGCTACTGAACAGTTTCTACCCACAAGCCATCAGGTTCCTGAACAAGCTGTGAGCCTATGGACAACATCACTGAGTCACTTTATACAACAAGAATAGACATAAACATACATATTTATATTATCCACTCTCTCTCAGATATATTGTGAATATATTGTGTGTATTTTGTATTTATTTAATATAACTCTTATATCTCTTTATTTTAATGTTTAGTGTGTATATAGTGCTGTCCTGCTGTAGAGTATCAGCCTGAGCCTCACCACAAGCATTTCAATGCATAAATCTCCTGACATGTTATGCATATGACAAATAAAACTGAAACTTGAAACTTGTTATTGTAAATGAAAAGTCTGATGGTGGTCATCTCATAAAGGATTGTTAATCATTGTTCCTAAAAAGTTTTTTAAACAGTTTACACATCTACAAATGACTTTTTCTACCTTGACACCTCTGACTCAATGTAGAAAAAAGGTAGCGTTTATTTGAATGCCTGAAGTCTCTATCAACAGATATGCAATATTCCTACCTCCGGCACCAACACAGGTGGCTGCGTGTTCCAGTAGCTCCGTCCGTATTGTGTGTTTTTCTAAAGTTTTCTACCTTTATTTATTTGTCTCTTTGCTTCTACACATGTCTGGTGTGTATCTTATCTATATCCTAAGGATATTTTTATCGTTAATATGCGGGACAGTGCGGAATATCGTATTAATTCCCGCAAACAACTGCTGGCCCTCCGACCCATGGGACGAGGGGGCATTGTCCAAACAATACCGGCAGAACTGAGGCGGAAGTATCGAGGCTGCAGGGCTGGAGCTAAGCTAAAGGCTAAGAAGATGGAGAAGCGGCGGAGATACAAACCCTCGGTTCCGTCGGTGGTTATGGGGAATGTCAACTCGCTGACCAACAAAACCGATGAGCTGGCATGTCTGGTGAAGAATCAGAGGCTCTACAGGGAGTGCAGTCTGTTTTGTTTCACTGAGACTTGGCTCACCCCCGACACTCCGGATGCTAACGTGGAGCTACCTGGATTCTCTACAGTGAGGGCGGACAGGGACCCGACGCGGGAAGCGCAAAGGTGGGGGGCTCGCACTTTTCATTAACACCAGTTGGTGCAACCCTGGACATGTAAACGTGAAGGAGGTGATCTGCTGTCGGGACACTGAACTGTTAGCGGTGAGCCTCCGTCCATATTACATGCCGCGGGAGCTCTCACACGCCATTGCTGTCTGTGTTTACATTCCGCCTCGGGCGGAAGTGCAGGCGGCGTGTGACGTCATTCACTCCACCGTCGCAGCGCTACAGACACAACACCCTGACAAGGCGTGATTTCTGGTGACTTTAATCACGTTACATTGGACTCTACCCTGCCTGCCTTTTTCCAGTTTGTGGACTGTCCCACCAGGAAACACAGGACCATCGACCTGCTGTATGCTAACGTGAGGGATGCATACAGGGCTACCCCACTACCACCGCTGGGGAAATCAGACCACAACCTGGTTTTCCTACAGCCTCAGTACAAACCACTGGTACTGAGGCAGCCCACTACCACACGCTCATTCAGAGTTTGGTCTCCTGAAGCAGAAGAAGCCCTGAAGGACTGCTATGATACCACTGACTGGAGCGTGCTGCTGCACCCACACGGAGAGGACATTGAGGGGGTGACGCACTGTGTTACGGACTACCTGAATTTTTGTATGGATGTTGCTGTTCCCACAAAGACTGTACGCTGCTTCCCAAACAACAAGCCCTGGATTACCAGTGACATCAAGGACATCCTCAACCAAAAGAAGAGGGCGTTTAAAGATGGAAACTGGACAGAGTTGAAGCGTGTACAGGGGGAACTCAAGATTCGACTTAAAGAGGCCAAGGAGTCCTACAGGAAGAAGGTGGAAAGGAAGCTGCAAGACAACAACATGAAGGAGGTCTGGGGAGCAATGAAAACCATCACAGGCTGCAAGAACAACAGTGGCAGCTCAGTAGATGGGGGTGTGGATGGAGCAAACCAGTTTAACAACTTCTACAACAGGTTTGACTGTCCTGCTCCTGCTCCTGCTCCTGCTGCCCCGTCCTCTGACCCGCCTGCAGCATTCACCACCCTGTCTTCACCACCATCACTCTCACCTCCACCATCTCCGTCACCTTCACCACCATCACCCTCACCTCCACCATCTCAGTCATCATCACCACTTTCATACTTTATAGTGTATCTTTGTCTTTATCTGTATCCCTCTGTCTTGTGCTTCACTTGTTACCTCTGTGTACATCTGCTCTTGGATGCCTTGAATTTCCCTCTGGGATCAATAAAGTATCTATCTTTCAATAAATTCATTTTAGGCCTAGTGCTGAGGGGAGCCTTAAGGTTAGATGGGCAGACCAAATACTCTTCTCAAAAATATAAAGGGAACACTTTTTAATCAGAGTATCGCATCAACTCAGTTCAACTACTGAGATATTGATCGGTCAGTTAAGTAGTAAGAGGGGTTTCAGCTGCTTTGGTGTTAATGGAATTAACAACAGGTGCACTAGAGGAGCAACAAAGAGACACCCCCCAGAACAGGAAGAAATTAAAAGGTGGAGGTCATTGACATTTTGTCCCCCCTCATCTTTTCTGACTGATTCTTCACTAGTTCTGCAGTTGGCTTGGGTCAGCGTCACTACTAGTACCATGGTGCGGTACCTGGACCTACAGAGCTTGCACTCCTGAAGGATGGTACATCAATACATGCCATTGACACAAGGTTTGCTGTGTCTCCCAGCACAGTCTTAAGAGCATGGTGGAGATTCCAGGAGACAGGCAGTTACTCTAGGAGAGCTAACCCCTTTGTGTTAGGAGGATCAGGATGAGCACTGCCAGAGCCCTACAAAATGAACTCCAGCAGCCTCCTGCTGTGAATGTGTCTTACCAAACAATCAGAAACAGGCCTCATGAGGGCGGCCTGAGGGCCCGACATCCTGTAGTGGGCCCTGTGCTCACTGGCCAGCACCGTAGAGCCTGACTGTCATTTGCCATAGAACACTAGAATTGGCAGATCTGCCACAGGCGCCTGTGCTTTTCACAGCAGAGAGCAGGTTTTCCCTGAGCACATGTGACAGATGTTACAGGCTCTGGAGACGCCGTGGAGAATGTTATGCCGCCTGCAACATCATTCAGTATGACTGGTTTGGTGTTGGGTCACTGATGGTCTGAGGAGGCATAACCCTGGAAGATAACACAGACCTCCACAGGCTAGACAACAGCACCCTGACTGCTAGTAGGTTTCGGGATGAAATCCTTGAACCCATTGTCAGACCCTACGCTGATGCAATGTGTCCTGGGTTCCTCCTGGTGCATGACAATGCCCGGCCTGATGTGGCGAGAGTATGCATACAGTTCTTGGAGGATGAAAGAGTTAATACCATTGACTGGACCCCCCACCAACCCTCAACCCTCTATAGGGTGAGCATTTTCAATTCCATCAATTATGAGGCATCCTTTTGTTCCTAACACATTACCCAGTCCATATAAGGAAAGATATTCTGCATGATTTTTTTTTTTTCAATTTTTTTTAATTACAGTATCCAAACATTCATTGCTGACCATGGAGAGTAGAGTAAATATTTCTTTCAATATTTGATTTCTTACTTCATCAATGAAGTAATGACACTGGTAATGTTAATGCGATCTTATAGTCAATCATCAAATTAAAATATAAACATATTATTCTTTCACAAAGAGTTTGCTCATTCCTGGATAAAACAAGCAAGTCATGAAATCGTCCCAATTACAATACACAACACAGTCCACAGTCTATCCTTATCTGCAGACACTATAACAGTATTTTTGTCATGACCCAAAACATCTGTCTCTCTGCTATTGCATCTAATTGATGCTTTTTGGAATTTTTCAGGATATCAGACAAACTGGGAAAAGAGTGAGCTGATGCCCATGTCAGACAGTGTGGACCTAAGCTTTCTAAACACCACGCCTCTTAAAATGACAAAAGAGCAATTAAATGCTGGGCATAATTGCAGGCATAATTGCTACACGAGGTCATTCAAAGCTACTGAAATGCAACTAGGAATCTAAGATGCTACAGTTAAAACAAAGTATTGCATTTTGGAATGTCATAAAGAAAGATTAAATAAAATTTATTCTGCTTTAATAAATAAATAAATAAATATTTATTTATTTAAGCAGAAAGCTGTGGGAGGTTTTGGCCTACCACAGTTTAAAATTTACTATTGGGCAGCCAATCTGAATGTACTGGCCTTTTGGCATAGATGTCTCCTGGATGATCTACCCTATGAGAGCAGATCCTGGCTTGAGATTGAGCTGATTACATAATGCAATTGGGACACATATCCGAACTCGTATAAACCACCCAGTTATATTACACTCCTTAAAGGTATGGAGACAAATTCAGTCATTTTTTGAGTTGCCCAGGGTATATATAGACCAATTTGCCACAATCATGCTTTCCTGCCTTACTATACCCTGTTTTTTTCTATTTGGAAAGACAAAAACCCTGTCACAATAAAAGATCTCTGTGTAGAGGGAAGCCTAGTGTCTTTTCAACAGTTACAGCAGATTGTGGTCTACCATGGTCACATTTCTTTAGGTATCTTCAGGTTAGGAATTTCCTTAAGGCTCATATACCATAATATGTGCACCTGCCCAAGCATACTTTACTAAACAGCATATTTCATCATATACCCGGTATCGAGGGATCAGTTTGTCTCCTATATAATACAATAGACACCTGCGTTAAAGTATCCAAACAAACTGAACAATGGTTGGGAGTGGGAGCTTAATGTGAAAATGTCTTTTATGGGGTATAGCATAGCTCTGTAGTCGATTGCTTTGTTGTTTTGATATACCCCCGATCTAGGTAACTGGCTTTTTTCAATACAAAGCTTGAAACCACACAACAGTATCTGAAGGTGGATGAAGTGATGCTCTCAATCAGATTCATCACAGCTCTATAAACGCCAGGTACACCTGAATACAGTTTAATGTAGTTTATAGATGTTATTACTCTAAGACCAGGATACGCATATAACAGAACGCTCACCCACCAGTTCTGGTCCTGTCCTAAACTAAATACCTTCTGGACTCTGGTATTTAATTATATCTCAAAGGCCTTTGATAAAACAGTTCCGCCAGATCCAATACTGGCCATTTTTGGTACAGCAGTAGGCAATTCATCCATTCATAAATCTGAAGGCCAAGCCATTACCTTCTGTGCACTGTTAGCTAAACATCTTATCTTGCAACAGTGGAAGTCAGAAGCATGTCTTCTGTTCCAGCAGTGGCTTACCGACCTGGGGAATGTGCTGCATATGGAGAGACTTCACTATAACCTTCCAAATAGAGATAATATTGTCCTGAAAACATGGCCACCCCGATTGATAAATGGACAACTGTCAGTGATAAAGTTTAGCCAGGTATTCATATCCCGTGCATTTGAACACTTAAACATAAGTACTACTGTACTACTACATTGTGTAGTATGACCTAATGGAATGCATTACACTTCAGTATGGCTATCTAGGTTTTTTGTTTCCCCTCGTCTCCATTTACTTTATTCTTATTATATTATTGTAATTTTGTATCTTTGTCCTTCTCTCGCTTTCCTTTTTTTCTTCTTTCCACTTTCCTTCTCTGGATCTCTGTTGGTGGGGTATCAGGGTATGGTGGGGCGGGGGGGTTTGGTATTTTTGTCACTGTTTATATAGAAGCTATAACAAAAGTCCAAATTGTGTTTTTTAAGACCTGCATCTGTATGGTCAGAGAAACGAGATAGAGGTGGATAGCCAGAGAGTAGATCAAAAGAGAAAGCTGACAAGGGATTAGCAAAAGAGGCAGTCAAAAGCAAAGGTCAAAAGCCAGAGTCAGAATCTCAATCAGAATAAACAGAGCAGAACCGCTCAGGCTCACTCTGCAATATGAAGGTATATATACAGGAGCTAAATTGGCTTTAGCTGGGCTAAAACTCAGAAGACCTGAAGTGGGGCAGATTGGACGACTGAGGACATGTGGGTGTGATGTCATTGAGCGATGCCCTCTGGGATGTTGAGTCGGGGGAGCAGAGAAGCCGGGAAAACCCGGAAGCGTGACAAAGAGCTTTATTAAATATTCAATATTTTATCTTGTCTAAAGCTCAGGTGGTCAGTGTAGAACTACTTACCAGACACTCCTTGATAAATTTATCTATGTCTTCCCCAATGTAATCGCAATGTAAAAGGTTCAACCTAAAAAATGACTTATAATAAAAATAATCATTCTCTAAAATTGTGCTATCTATCTTTAGGTAGAAAAAAACCTATAAATCTTTAACTATGCTGTCATCTGGATAACTGAATAAAACAATACAAGTAAACATTGTACACTGTTCAGTAAATCTTTCTCCTGCCACTTACTACAGAAATCATTCAAAAAAAAAACTGAAAAAAAATGTTTGGGAGTATATTGTATTATATAATGTATTATATATTCATTATGTATAACAAAGCCATGATTACATCACTCTTTGAAGAAGCACAAGATTAAAGCAAGAAAGAAATATGTTAAAATGTAGTTTGTTGCATGTTTCCTTCGAAGACATATATAGAAGACAACATTAAAAAAGAAGGAAACTGTGGATGTGCAGTGATGTTCTCCTTTCTCTTGCAGTGTCTGAACTGAGGATGGTTCTGCTGGGGAAGAACAGCTCAGAGATCAGCAGGGTGGGAAACTTCATCCTGAGCAGAGAGGCGTTTGATACTGAAGCTCCTCCTCCTTTAGCAGAGTGGCACAATGAGAGAGCCAGAGGAATGGTGGAGGGAAGATATATCACCCTCATCAACACTCCTCACCTGTTTGATCCCGGACTCTCACTGGATCAGCTCAGGGTGCAGGTTACAGAGAGCATGTCTCTGTGTGCTCCTGGACCTCATGTTATAGTTCTGGTTCTACAGCCAAATGACTTTAATGAGGTGGACAGACACAGACTGAACAGCATCTTCTCCTCTCGGTCTGAGAAGCCTCATAAACACACCCTGATACTCACAACACACACGCCGCATTCCAGCTCCAGAGTAGATCCAGTTCAGGAGAACATCATCAAGCAGATCATCACAGAATGCAGAAACAGGCACTTTGAGTTCAGCACTGAACGCAGCCGCTCTGCTCTCATAGAGGTCATGGAGAACATGGTTAAAGAGAATGGAGGTCACCATGAATGGAAGGGATTCCTCAGTGCTCCATTTACAGTCAAGGAGAAAAAAAATGCTCTACAAAAAATCAAAGAGAGGTGTAAGTATAGTTTTGTACATTTAAAGTGATAGTAAGTGGACTTTTTAATTATATTTTTTATTAAGAAAAAGTAAAGTATTAGAGTTTTACATTTTTCACAATTACTGTTTTTATATTTCAGAATGTCATGCTTATAATGTTTGTCCCTATTTTTGAAATAGCAGGAGGAATTAAAAGTTGGTTCTACGGATTCACGTATGGTGATAAAGGTTCTGATGGTACGTAATATTCAGTTTATTTTAAATGTAATGCTGCACAGAGCAGTATAAGAGCACTGCTCTGTATTTACAAGGAAAAAGGTGTTTAAAGACCAAATGCATGCTTTGCCTTTAGACACACAATGCAGTACTGTTACACACTTTCTAATCTGGGTGATTTTTCTCCAAGTTTGGAGTCATTTTATTGGTTGATAAAAGTGGACTGTAATATACTAAAATATTTGTCTATTGATTGGAAATTTGATTGCCACTGCCAAACAGCTTTATATTTAACGGTCATGTTAGCTCTTATTAAAACTATTGAAGCTAATACGTGTTTACAGTTACTTATGTTTTCCTTCAGTCTACAGGCTGATATGCTGGGATGCAGCTCAGTATTGCTCTTCTTTATCTTTCTTATACTTCATTCTATTTAATGTACACACAAAATTGTTGGTACCCCTCGGTTAATGAAAGAAAAACCCAAAATGGTAACAGAAATTTGGAACTTTAATGGAACTTTAATCTGACTAATAATAATAAACAAAAATTCTATGAAAATGAACAAATGAAAGTCAGACAGCGCTTTTTAACCATGCTTCAACAGAATTATTTAAAAAAATAAACTCCTGAAACAGGCCTGGACAGAAATGATGGTACCCCTGAAAAATGTGACCAAAGGGACATGTTAAATCAAGATGTGTTCACTAATTAGTATCACAGGCGTCTAGAATCTTGTAATCAGTCAGTGGGCCTATATACAGGGCTACAGGTAGTCACTGTGCTGTTTGGTGACGAGGTGTGTACCACACTCAACATGGACCAGAGGAAGCGAAGGACAGGGTGGCCTCAGGACATTAGAAAGAGTATTATAGACACGCATGTTAATGGTAAAAGTTATAAGACCATCTCCAAGCAGCTTGATGTTCCTGTGACCACAGCTGCGTATATTATTCAGAAATTTATGATCCATGGGACCGTAGCCCACCTTCCTGGACATGGACGCCGGAGGACAACTAATGACAAATCAAAGAGACTAATAATACGAACGGGAACAAAAGATCCAATAAAAAATTCTAAAGAGATTAAAGGGGAACTTCAAGCTCAAGGAACATCAGTGTCAGATCGCACCATCCGTCCGTTTTTGAGCCAAAGTGGACTTAATGGGAGATGACCAAGGAGGACACCATTGTTGAAAACAAAACATAAAAAAGCCAGACTGGAATTTGCCAAACTACATGTTGACAAGCCACAAAGCTTCTGGGAGAATGTCCTATGGACAGATGAGACAAAAATGTGCTTTATGTTCACAGACGGAAAAATAAATCAGATCAAGAAAAGAACACTGTCCCTCCTGTGAAACATAGAGGACGCTCTGTTATGTTCTGCTTTGCTGCATCTAGCACAGGGTGTCTTAAATCTGTGCAGGGTACAATGAAATCTCAAGACTATCAAGGACTTCTAGAGAGATATGTGCTGCCCAGTGTCAGAAAGCTTGGTCTCAGTCGCAGGATAATGACCCAAAACACACATCTAAAAACACCCAGAATGGCTGAGAGGGAATCACTGGACTGTTCTGAAGTGGCCTTCTATGAGCCCTGACCTAAATCCTACTGAGCATCTTTGGAAGGAGCTGAAACAGGCCATCTGGAAAAGGCACCCTTCAAACCTGAGACAGCTGGAGCAGTGTGCTCATGAGGAGTGGGCCAAAATACCTGCTGAGAGGTGCAGGAGTCTCACTGACACAGATACAGGAATTGTTTGGTTGCAGTGAATGCCTCAAAAGGTTGTGCAACAAAATATTAAGTTAAGGGTGCCATCATTTCTGTCCAGGCCTGTTTCAGGAGTTTTTTTAATAATTCTGTTGAAACATGGTTGAAAAGCAATGTCTAACTTTCATTTGTTCACTTTCATAGAATTTTTATTTATTATTACTTTTGTCAGATTAAAGTTATTTCTATTACAATTGCGGGTTTTTCTTTCATTAACCGAGGGGTGCCAACAATTTTGTGCATGTGTGTAACTTCTTGTCATGTTTCCTTTGTTAACAAGTATTGGACTTTCTGTGTGCTTGTTGTATCAACTCATTCTACCACACACTTCATATGCTCCTCAACATCAAATCATTCTACCACACACTTCATACGCTTCTCAACATCAACTCATTCTACCAAACACTTCATACATTCCTCAACATCAACTCATTGTACCACAAATTTCATACATTCCTCAACATCAAAGCATTCTACCACACACTTCATAGACACCTCAAAGTTAACTCATTCTACCACACACTTCATACGCTCCTCAACATCAACTCATTCGACGACGCACTTCATACACTCCTCAACACTGTCATTCGACTACACACTTTATACACTCCTCAACATCAACTCATTCGACTACGCACTTCATACACTCCTCAACACTGTCATTTAACCACACACATCATACACTCCTCAACATCAACTCATTCTACCACACACTTCATACACTCCTCAACATTAACTCATTCGACCACACACTTCATACACTCCACAACATCAACTCATTCTACCACCACACTTCATATACTGCTCAAAATCATCTAATTTTTTCACAGCAGTTTATACACTCCTTGTCAACTTATTCTACCACACACTTCATACACTCCTAAACGTTAGCTCGTTCGACCACACACTTCATACACTCCTCAACATGAATGCATTCTAGCACACACTTCATACACTCCTCAACATCAGCTCATTCTTTCACAACAGATTATACACTCCTTAACATCAATGCATTCTACCACACACTTCATACACTCCTCAGCGTTAACTCATTCGACCACACACTTCATACACTCCTCAACGTTAACTCATTCAACCACACACTTCATACACTCCTCAACACTAATTCGACCACACACTTCATACACTTCTCAGCATCAACTCATTCTATCACACACTTCATTTTCTCCTCAAAATCAACTCATTCTACCACACACTTCATACACTCCTCAAAATCAACTCATTCTACCACCACACTTCAAACACTCCTCAACATCAACTCATTCTATCACCACACTTCATACACTCCTCAACATCAGCTCATTCTTTCACAACAGATTATACACTCCTTAACATCAATGCATTCTACCACACACTTCATACACTCCTCAGCGTTAACTCATTCGACCACACACTTCATACACTCCTCAACGTTAACTCATTCAACCACACACTTCATACACTCCTCAACACTAATTCGACCACACACTTCATACACTTCTCAGCATCAACTCATTCTATCACACACTTCATTTTCTCCTCAAAATCAACTCATTCTACCACACACTTCATACACTCCTCAAAATCAACTCATTCTACCACCACACTTCAAACACTCCTCAACATCAACTCATTCTATCACCACACTTCATACACTCCTCAACATCAACCCATTCTTTCACAGCAGTTTATACACTCCTCAACACCAACTCATTCTACCACACACTTTATACACTCCTCAAAGTTAACTCATTCGATCACACACTTCATACACTCCTCAACATCAACTCATGCTACCACACACTTTATACACTCCTCTACATCAAATCATACTACCACCACACTTCATACACTCCACAACAACAAACTCATTGAACCACACACTTCATACACTCCTCTACATCAAAACATTCTACCACACACTTCATATGCTCCACACACTTCATACATATTGTACCACACACTTCGCACTCTCCTCAACATCAACTCATTCTCGCACACACTTCATACACTTCTCAACATCAACTTATTCTAACACACACTTCGCACACTCCACATCAGTGCATTCTACCACACACTTCATACAGTCCTTAACATTAACTCATTCTACCACCACACTTCATATGCTCCTCAACATGAAATTATTCTACCACACAATTCATATTGTCCTAAATGTCAACTCATTCAACCACACACTTCATATGCTCCTCAACATCAATGTATTCTAGTACACACACCTCATATACTCCTCAACATCAACTCACTCTTTCACAGCAGTTTATACACTTTAACATCAGCTCATTCTACCACACACTTCATACACTTCTCAACATCAACTTATTCTACCACACACTTCGCACGCCACTCCCTCAACACCAATGCATTCAACAGTCACACAATTCATACACACTCCTCAACATCAACTCATATTCTCAACCCACACTTCATACACTCCTCAACATCAACCCATTCTTTCACAGCAGTTTATACACTCCTCAACACCAACTCATTCTACCACACACTTTATACACTCCTCAAAGTTAACTCATTCGATCACACACTTCATACACTCCTCAACATCAACTCATGCTACCACACACTTCATACACTTCTCAACATCAATGCATTCTACGACACACTTCATACACTCAACATCAACTCATTGTTTCACAGCAGTTTATACACTCCTTGTCAACTCATTCAACCACACACTTTATACACTCCTCTACATCAAATCATACTACCACCACACTTCATACACTCCACAACAACAAACTCATTGAACCACACACTTCATACACTCCTCTACATCAAAACATTCTACCACACACTTCATATGCTCCACACACTTCATACATATTGTACCACACACTTCGCACTCTCCTCAACATCAACTCATTCTCGCACACACTTCATACACTTCTCAACATCAACTTATTCTAACACACACTTCGCACACTCCACATCAGTGCATTCTACCACACACTTCATACAGTCCTTAACATTAACTCATTCTACCACCACACTTCATATGCTCCTCAACATGAAATTATTCTACCACACAATTCATATTGTCCTAAATGTCAACTCATTCAACCACACACTTCATATGCTCCTCAACATCAATGTATTCTACTACACACACCTCATATACTCCTCAACATCAACTCACTCTTTCACAGCAGTTTATACACTTTAACATCAGCTCATTCTACCACACACTTCATACACTTCTCAACATCAACTTATTCTACCACACACTTCGCACACTCCTCAACATCAATGCATTCTACCACACACTTCATACACTCCTCAACATCAACTCATTCTCCCACACACTTCGCACACTCCTCAACATCAATGCATTATACCACACACTTCATACACTCCTCAACATCAACTCATTCTCCCACACACTTCATACACTCCTCAACATCAACTTATTCTACCACACACTTCGCACTCTCCTCAATATCAATGCATTCTACCACACACTTCATACACTTCTCAACATCAACTCATTCTACCACACACTTCATACACTCCTCAACATCAACTCATTCTTTCACAGCAGTTTATACACTCTTGTCAACTCATTCAACCACACACTTTATACACTCCTCTTCATCAACTCATTCTACCACCACACTTCATACACTCCTCAACAACAAACTCATTCAACCACACACTTCATACACTCCTCAACATTAACTCATTCAACCACACACAACATACACTCCTCAACATCAACTCATTCTACCACACACTTCATATGCTCCTCAAGATCAATGTATTCTACCACACACAACTCATATGCTCCTCAACATCATCTCATTCTTTCAGAGCAGTTTATACACTGCTGGTCAAATCATTCTATGACACACTTCATACACTCCTCAAAGTTAACTCATTCGACCAAACACTTCATACACTCCTCAACATCAACTCATTCTCCCACACACTTCATACACTCCTCAACATCAACTTATTCTAGCACACACTTCGCACACTCCTCAACGTTAACTCATTCAACCAAACACTTCATACACTCCTCAAAATCAACTCATTCAAACACACTTCATACACTCCTCAAAACTAACTCATTCGACCACACACTTCATACACTCCTCAACTTAAACTCATTCTCCCATACACTTCATACACTTCTCAACATCAACATATTCTACCACACACTTCGCACACTCCTCAACATCAATGCATTCTACCACACACTTCATACACTCCTCAAAATCAATGCATTCTACCACCACAACTCATACACTCCTCAAAATCAAATCATTCTCCCACACACTTCATAGACTCCTCAACATCAACTCATTCTACCACACACTCCTCAACATTGACTCACTCTACCACACTCTTCATATTCTCCTAAATGTCAACTCACTCTATGACACTCTTCATACACTCCTCAACATCGACTCATTTCTAGCCACCATTACTTCATACACTCCCTCAACACTAACTCATTCAACCACACTCTTCATATTCTCCTAAATTTCAACTCATTCTACCACACACGTGATACACTCCTCAACATCAACTCATTCTACGACACACTTCATACACTTCTCAAAATCAATGCATTTTACCACACACTTCATACACCCCACAACATCAATGATATTCTTTCACGAGCTGTGTATTACACTCCGTCAACATCAACTCATTCTACCACACACTTCATATACTCCTCAATGATAACTCATTTCAACCACCACACTTCATACACTCCTCAACACCAACCTCATTCTACCACCACACTTCATACCACTCCTCAACATCAACTCATTCTACCACACCACCCACAACTTGCACATCTACCACACCTCAACATTCACTAAATGTTCACTTCACTCTATGACACTTTCTTCATACACTCCCTCAACATCAACTCATTCTAGCCACCATACTTCATACACTCCTCAACACAATGCTAACCCTCATTCAACCACACACTCTTCATACAACTCCTAACATGTCACTATCATTCAACCACCACAACTGATACACTCCTCAACATCAACTCATTCTACCACCACACTTTCATACCTTCTCAAAATCAATGCATTTTTACTCACACTTCATACACCCCACAACTCAATTGATTCTTTCAACAGCAAGGTTTATTATACCCTCCTTGTCACTCATTCTACCACACCTTCATATACGCACACTCAATTCTAACTCATTCAAACCACACACTTAAGCCATACACGTCCTCAACACCAACTCATTCTACCACCACAACTTCATACACTCGCTCTACATCAACTCATTCTACCACCACACTTCATACACTCCTCAACATCAACTCATTCTACCACACACTTCATACACTCCCCAACATCAACTCATTCTAGCACACACTTCATAACACTCCTCAACATCAAACTCATTCTCCCACACACTCATACACTCCTCAACATCAACCCTATTCTTTCACAGCAGTGTATACCACTCCTCAACACCAGAAACTCATTCTTACCACACACTCTCATATTACTCCGACATCTCAAATTAACCACTCATTCGATACACTCCTCAACATTCATTTTACACCCTCTCCATACATCAAACTCATGCTACCACACACTTCATACACTTCTCAACATCAATGCATTCTACCACACACTTCATACACTCAACATAAACTCATTGTTTCACAGCAGTTTATACACTCCTTGTCAACTCATTCAACCACACACATTTATACACTCCTCTTACACATGTCAAATCATACTTTCACTACACACTTCATACACTCCACAACAACAAATCTCATTGAACCACACACTTCATACACTCCTCGTACATTCAACAACATTCTACCACACACTTCATATTGCTTCCACACACTTCATACATATGATACCCACACAATTCGCCACTTGTACCTCAACATCAACTCATTTCTCGCACACATTCATGCACAACTTCTCAACATTCAACGTGTATTCTAACACACACTATCGCACACTCCTCACATCAGTGCTCATTCTAACCACACACTTCATACAGTCCTTAACATTAACTCATTCTACCACACACACTTCGCATACTCCTCAACATGAAAATTATTCTACTACCAACACAATTCATATTGTCCTAAATGTCAACCTCATTCAACCCACACACTTCATATGCTCGTAAAACATCAATGTATTCTACTACACACACCTTCCCTTCTACTCCTCAACATCAAACTCACTCTTTCACAGCCAGGTTTATTACACTTTAACATCAGCTCATTCTACCAACACACTTCATACACTCCTCAACATCAACTCATTCTACGACACAACTTTACATACACTCTCAAAGTTTTAACTCATTTTCGGACCACAATCACTTAATACAACTCTCTCAACATCAAAATCATTATCTCCAACCACACTTCATACACTCCTCAACATCAACCTCATTCACTTCTAGCACACACTTCGGCACACTCCTCAACGTAACTCATTGCAACCAAATACACTTGCATACACTCCTCAAAATCAACTCATTCTAAACAACACTTCAATACACTCCTCAAAACTAACTCATTCGACCACACACAACTCCATACTCCTCAACATCATCTCATTTCTTTCAAGCAGTTTAGACACTGCTGTATGTTCAAATCATTCTACCCAGAAACCACCACATTTCATACACTCCTCATGTAACGTACACCTTCGACCAAACCCTTCATACACGATCCTCAACATCAACTCCATTCTCACCACACACTCATACACTCCTCAACATCAACTTATTCTCTAGCACCACCTTTTCGCACACTAGTCGGAGGTGGTGATCTCCATCAAAACTTAACTCATTCAACCACACACCTTCATACACTCCATCAAACTTCAAACTCATTCAATAACACACCACTCCTGGACATTCCTTGGACATAAACTCTTCTAAGCACATACTTTATATGCTCCTCAATGTCAAATGTATTCTACCATACACACACCTCATGACACTCCTCAACATCAACTCCCATTCTACACACACTTACTTCATACACTGCTCAAGATCAATTTCATTCTACCACACACAACTCACATACTTCCTCAACTCAACTCATTCTTTCAGAGCAGTTTGATATCACTGCTCGTACAACTCTTCTACCACACACATTCATACACATCATCCCGTTTACCATCATTCGACACCGCACATTTCATACACTCCGTCAACATCAAAATCATTCCGACTAATACACACACCTTCAATAGTCCCCACAACATTAACTGATGCTACCACACACTTCTTTATCCTCTACCTCAACATCTATACTCATTCTACCACACACTTCAATACACTCTTCAAACATCAACTCATTCTACCACACACTGTTCATACTCACTCCTCACATCAACTCATTCTTACCACAAACGTCATACACTCCTCAACAATCAACTCATTCTACCACTACACTTCATACACTACCCACATCAACTCTTCAACCACACAACGCTTCATATGCTCCTGCAACATGAAAATTATTTCTACCACAACAACTTATATTCACTCCTTTACACCTAAGTCATTCGAGCCACACACTTCTACACTCTCAACATCAAATTTATTCTACCGACCACACTTCATACCCTTCTCAAACTAACTCATTCGCCCACACTTCATACACTCCTTCAACATCAACTCTCATTTCTACACACACTTCATCACACTCCTCAATATCAACTAATTCTACGCGGAGCACACTTCATACACTACCAACACCATCATGCATTCTTATCATACCACCACACTTCATACATCATCAACACCAACTCTTTCAACCACACACTTCATACGCTCCCAATCATCAAAACTC
>JAMWET010006924.1:145000-199349 GCA_024036415.1 Prochilodus magdalenae | reverse complement strand
GTAGAAGAGAAGGGTGAAAAAAAAATTGTAGAAGAAAAGGGAAAAAGTAATAGAGCAACAGATAGCGAGGAAAGAGTCCAGGTCCTTCATGCGCCTGAATAAAATCAATCTTTTACTCTTCAGCTCCACTTACTTTGAAAGTTACGCCCCTCTTTACATTTCCTTCTTTTTCCTTTTATTTTACTTCTCCCTGGCTCATTTGTGTTCTTCCTGCTCATGTAGCTCACCAGCTTCGCTGGCCAAGGGATGAAGTTTCAGTAGCTGGCATTTAAACCTCGGCTCCTTGACGTACTTAGTGTCGCCGATAATAAAAACCTGTGGTGTTAAACACGAGACTAAAACCAGTAAAGACGTTCTGTAAAACCCGAAAACAGAGGACGCACAGCTCTAAAACACACTCATAAAAGCATGAAGACCGTACTCCCTGTCCAGACAGAAAGGGACACTCGTGTGAGACCTCCTGTTTTAAAACAGAGATTAGAGGTTGACGTGACACCTATGCCATGTAGGACTCTCTCACTGGAGGTCAGCAGCTTTTTTGGTTATCGGTGGTGTATGTATAAGACTTTCCACTCTGGTCTTTGTATTCGCCAATGGAGCCCGAGCTCTCGGCGCCAATGGCGTAAGTAACTTGCCCATCTAGCCTTTTCCTGTTAATCGCCTTCACCACAGGCTCTGCAAAGGAGTTTTTTTTCGTAACTGGGCTGCCCTATAGAACCAGGCCGACTTCCCCTGTGCACTTCTAGGAGCGCGTGCCTCCACAGGTCACCTAGGTGTTCTTGGCCGAGACATTGCACTTGGGGGATAAGAGTCCCCCTCTTCCTCTGCCGGTTCCTGTGTGCTGACTCCTGTTGGCACAGTTCTTTCAGGAGTAGTCGCTCGTCGCATCGTGAGCACAGAACTCTATCAAGAGCTGACTGACCACGTCGGGAGGGATCTCATTTCCCAACTGTTTGCCTTGCAAAGTTCTCTGCGTTGGTCAGGCTCAGGTCCTGCAAGCCCCACCAGCTGCCCCTTAATTTAGTGACCCCGCAGCAATTCAGGATTCTGGACAGATCATGGGAGGTCTGGGCTGGAGAATGTCCAAGCACGGGCTGATGTGGACTAAAAGGCTCTTTCCGAGTAGCCAGTTACAGGGTATGAGCAGCTCTCTCGTCGGGCTAGGATACAAAGCTCCCATATTTTTAAAAAAGTCCTGGTATAAAACAACGGCAAGTCCCCCAAAGTCCAGAGTTCCAAGTAGTCCAAGTCTCTCCCCTTCAGTTGTCCAAAAAAACAAGGCCCTGTCCAGGGGCCTCCGAGTCCCTCCACAGTCCTGCACAGTACCTCGCTAACTGGGTATCCCTCCACACAATACTTTCAGGGCCAGTGAGCAGTCTGTCAATCAACTGCAGTCGAAAGACAGCAGTCCTGCTGGCCAGATGGACCAGTCCTTGTCCACCCTCATCCTTTGGCAGGTAAAGAAACCCTTGTGGTAACCAGTGTAGGTGGTCCCAGAAAAAGTCTACTAGCATCACCTGGACATCTGCCAACAGGTTTGGTGGAGGGTCTACACAGGCCAATTCCTGTGCAGACCTCACTCTTAGCCCAGTTAACTTTGGCAGAAGATCAAACCTGGAAATTGTTTAAAATCCCACTGAGAACATCTACCTCCGCCTGGGAACTGACCATGGCCACAATGTTGTCCGCATACGCTGACACACAGAAGGACGCTGCCTGCATGCTGGGGATTTTTTCCCTATAAACCTGAACATCTGCTTCTTTAATTTTTACATAATAAGGGGTTTTCTGTGGCAACACAATACAGGAACCCGCGAGAAAGCCACAGCCCCTGGTCTGATACCTCTGTGTAGCCTGAAAGGGGGCCCCACAAACCACCGTTCTAGCCCCTTCAGCACACTCTCAATCGTCACTGTAACACCACCTTGATTCATGGGCTATGAAACAGGAGCTGAAGCCCAAGGTTCTTCCAGAACTTTTCAGATCCATTTTTCCCCATTGTTCCAACTCTGTCCAAACAGACCTTTTCCTGGTCCAGAAATAAGAGACCAGGTCTTCAAGGCCCCAATACCATGGAGATGTCCAGAAATAGCCCCGAATTAGATGAATGTTATTCAAATATGGTACCTACCGGGCACACAGTATACGTTCTGAGTCAAGAAAACGAACTGTTCTAATTCCACTACCTTCCCCAGACTGGCAGCTAACGATTTTCATAGAGCAGCTTTCAGTCTGTACACAGCAGCGTTGAAACTGGACGCCAGTTTTCTTTCAGGTCATGTCAGGTCCCCCTTCTTTGGCAAGGAGTGTGGAAAACAGACCAAAAGGAGCTTGTGAAACTCCACAGGAAGAGGCGTAGTTATTTGCCTGGCGCCCTCCCCATTCTCCATACCCATGGAGAACCGTGTACAGTTCATCCAGGGACAATTGCCCATCTCCCCGCATCTCAGCAAGGACCGCCGTGTTAACCGCCGTTCAGAAAGCTTTCCTCCACTCAGGTGCCCCTGACTGCTCACTGTTGTAACAGCTTGTCAGAGAAGGAAGCTGGACTGTCCGCTTGTTGCGAATTCTCAGCAGGCTCCAGTCCGACAGGAAGGTCCCCCTGATGGTCATGTTCGCGATACAGCGTACATGAACCTTTTTCTGTCCATTCTTCTTGCTCAAAGGCCGAAAAAAGGAACTTAGGAGGGAGCAGTCCCATTTCCTGAAGCACTCATGAAAGCGTGAGTGAACCTAGCGCCTCCTAGTAACCCTGGCACCCAGGAGGTCCTGCAGTGTGCGCCCGTGGTTTGGGGTTCTATTGGATAGAGTTTATAATATGCTCTTGATTTGCCTGTGGTCAGCCCCTTGTCTTGTATTAGTTTGGCACAGAGTGCCCACCCTCTTGTAGCACCGAGTTAAAAAGAGGGGGGCTTCTGCAGTCCTGAACGTTGTTCCCAGAAGAAAAAAAAAAGACTCTCTAAAAATTAGCCATATCGTCTAAAAGTGCCGGTGGTGTTAAAGTGCCCAGTACGGTGCTCGCGGGGTTTACACAGGGATTTTCCTAACAGCACACATAGGAACCGACCAGTGATCTGTAAAACCCACAGGGTAGATAAAACACTAGGAGAGAACAGTACAGTTGATGCCGTAAAAAAAAACATAGAGCCGGTCCAGCCTAGCTAGTGAGAGCATGGTGGTGCCTTATAAAATGGGTCCATGGTTACATTGCACATCTGGCTCTGCGTGGAGAGTCCTCTCGAGACGTACACACAGTTTCATTTCGCCACCACCAGCTCACGCAGGACGTCCTGCGGGAGGCAGGACGGGTGTGAGTTCCCATGTGGTCTATGTGGTACTCGAGGCAGCGATTGCAGTTAAAAATCGCCACCCAGAACAAAGAGATCATTGCACACGTCAGTGGTTCTCTGCACCACAACTGGTGGAGGGGTAATCCAGAAAGGCCAGCCTCTCGTCGTCCCCCACAGTTGGGCTCATGTGAGACACAGATAAAAACCAAGACCCTGTGATTCCTCAAAAACACAGCTCTACACTTTTAACAGTCCTCCCGTTACCACCTCCCGTCCGCATCATAAGAACAGGGATAACAACTCTTAGGCAAATAAAACAGCAACCCGCGCCACTCATAGAGTGGTTTTTGATGACTTTAAAAACAGCAAGCCCCTCCCACTCCGGTAATCCAGTCCGCCAATATTAATTCCACATCACGTGTGTGTTTTCCTGGAGCTAGAACCACAATCCAGTCCCCTCTTCTGTTCAGCCAGCGTCAAAACACTTTAGCCCTCTTTCCACCGTACCCTTGTGAGCGCTCCGTTCACATTTTAAGAGTGGAGGTCTTAAAACCTTATCCATTGTCGGTGCGTGGTGTGAAAAAGACAGCCCGCTCACAGTAAAACCCAGCCACAGTTAAAAGAGCTCTAACCCAGAGCCATTGTCCACACATATCAGTGTCTCTCCTTTCTGAGTCCCTGGTCCGTAACTTCTTCAACCGGGTTACAGCTCCAGACTCAGTAAAGGCTTTACATCACCTCCTAAAGTGAACCGACATCATAGAACAAACTGAGACCAGTACCGAGATGCGAACTCAGCACCGAGCACCCACCTTCTGCCATTAAGATGCGCCTGCAGAAAGGCTTTGATCTCACCTGTCAGTGTAAAAACAGTCGAGGACGTGTCCTCCTGTGAAGCTTCATAGACACCAGCCGGAGAGTCCCGACTGTCTCATCGTCCAGTGTGCAGTTATCATCCGCCTCGCCCCGCTCACCTTGCTTGGCCTGCTTACTGGCCGCACTCGGCACATGCCCCTTCTTCCTCTTCACAGGAGTCTTGAACACTGGGTCCGTCTCCATAGCAACACCTTCCTGTAGCGCTGGTGCTCGCTCCTCAGCAGGCTTACTGCAGCCGTCCTGCAGCTCGCCACCGTGTACATCCCGCACAGTGTCAGGCCGCTGCACCTCCGCAGCTGGCCCGGCCGCTGCCGACTCCTCCGCAGCCGCGGCATCAGCGTGCTCCACACGACCTGGGGCCTCAGCTAGTTCACTTGCGGCAGGCGCAGGCAAGATCTGCCCCTCCTCCGGCAGTGCTACCTCCACATTCATGGCCGGTTCTCCGGGTACCGAACCACTGGCCTCAGGGGGGGTGGTGTTGTAGCGGGCTTGGCCTCCTCAGGCTCCGGATCACCAGCACCTTCCCTCGCGCCCGCCTCGTTCATCCTGGCGGGACAGGCGAGGACGAGATGACCGACCAGTCCACACCCAAAGCCTCTGATGTCAGTGTTGGATGAAACGAACATCGGGTAGTCGAACCCGTCCACCCTCAGTTTAAAAGTCATGTCCAGTGTGTCAGCGCCATCCTTCAGAACCATGTAGACCACCCTCCGGAACGAGACCAGGGGTCTGACCAGGAGGGATGTCCTGTATGAGCTTGTCCTGTAGTACAATGCCGGTTTGGACGGTTTGTGCCCGACCACACTTCCAACCGCCAGGCAGCACTCCTCCACACTCACCCGACACTCCACCTTCACGCCATGTTGGCGCGTCAAACTTGGTTGAATTTGGTTCCAAATTCTAGCTAATTTGGTGAATTTGGTTCCAAGGTTCTCCATAATGTGTGGTTTTTTTTAGTGTGCTGTGCTGATGAACCTAGAAACAAAACATTCTGCACTGAAGGACCTCTCAATATTAACATTACCGCTGTTTTAAACCTATCACCAGTGAACTCCTGTATTACTGCTGTGTACAATACAACATACGACACTCGCTCCTCACCACTGCACCAGGAAGCACCTTTTTATTCGACCGGTTTACTGTTCCTCCTTAAATGGCAGTACAGATACATCCTGATGCCTGCTGTACTATTTAGGATGGAATGGGAAATCCAGAATAAGGTGCTTCAGCCTCATGCAGTGGCGAGGAGTGAGTGTCGTATGTTGTATTGTACACAGCGGATATGCAGGAGTTCACTTGTGATAAGTTTAAAACCTGACATTGTGTTAAGTAAACAGCGGTAATGTTAATATTGAGAGGTCCTCTAGTGCAGAATGTTTTGTTTCTAGGTTCATCAGCACAGCACACTAAAAGAAAACCACACATTATAGAGAACCTTGGTACCAAATTCGTGTATTGTATTTTACACAGTGGTTCTGTGGCTCTAAACAATGATCTCCATGGACAGTCATCACTCTGCACTTTACATTTAGCAAATATAGACTGACCTTCTGTTATCCATCCATGTTGTATTGTATTCTGGCTCTTTATGTAAATAATACTGTACTTGCACTTCTGGTTAGATGCTAACTGCATTTCACTGGCTCTGTACCTGTGGCATTTTGGGCAACTGTGAACAATGCAAACCACAGGCATCTGAGAGTGTGTGATAAAGCTTCCAACATGAAAAAGCAGTATGCAGTATTTGTCTGCAGTATATGCCCCAGCTATGCAGTGACATCAGGTCATTTGCAAACAAGCTCCTCTGGACATTATTTGAAATGCTATTCAGGATGCAGGAATGAATGTTACAGGGATTAAGGCTCAACACAAGTGAGAACACAATTAAACTGAGCTAAACCACCCTAACAACAGCTAACAGCAACTAAGCTAATGTTAGTCGGCAGCATGCCACATTGTGTGTCTCAGCTTGACAGGTTGAGAATTTAGTTCTTGTCTTATGTTTTTGTCACAAGAAATAGTTTCTGTTAACTATTTCACTAAAACACTAACACTGGGATCCGTTTTTAAATTAGATACATCCTTCCTGCAAGAGCTGGACCTTATTAACAATGACCTACAGCATTCAGGAGTGGAGCCTGTCTTTGGTGGACCAATGATATCACACTGTAAAGTGGAGATTCTTCCGGTCAGTAAGAACCACAAACTCGAGTGACTATGCTACACAGTCTTTTGCGTTTTTTTTCTACACACTGCCTTTGTGTAATTTCAGAAAAAAAGATCTATGAAAAAACAACATTTGAGATATAAGAAATAAGGATCATTGATTTGGAGTGTACCAAAACAAAACCCCCAAATTCCAAAATCCTTGTCAAATTCTTCCAAATTCTAAAGTGGGATTTTTGGCGAAATTCGAAGTTTAAGTTCTTGAACCCAAACCATCACCTTTAATTGTAACACAACTTTTTTTTGTGTTACACAAAAAAAGTATAACACTGAAATGGCTGTTTATATAATTCCTTTTATATATATATATATGTTATATATAGGACTTCTGGACAATTGCAGACAGTTTTTAATAGAAAGTTCCCCCAAATCTTCTCTGAACCTGTAGCCTCGTAGGTTGCCCATGGTTTGTCTCAGATTGAAAGACCATGAAGAGTACTTGAAGTCTGCACCTCCAGGACTAATTGCTGTTACAGGTGTTTGATGGCCACAAATGTAAGAAACTTCTCATAAACATCATTTGTGGCTTGACCACAAGTCGCACAGTTTCCATCAGTAGCCGATGGAAGCATCATCAACTGAAATGGCTGTTTAACCTTCCTTTTTATACTGTTATGTAGACTTCTGGACAATTGCAGACAGTTTTAGAAAGTTCCAGACAATTCTATGAACTCCTGAGGTTCTTACAGTTCCAGAAGCTACTTGAAGTCTACTCAGGACTAATTGTATTACAGGTGTTATGGAAAAATTAAGAACTTTTATTATTGAACATTATTGAACATTATTGTCCTGACCACCAAAGTTTATAGGGACGAGTAGTTTCAGACTTAAGGAATTAATGAAACAGATTTAGTACAAGACAAAAAATAAAAATAAAACATTGTAACATGGTATCATTAAACTTACATAACATATCAAAGGAAAGTGAAAAATTGGGTCATGGAAACTTAAATGAATAGTTCTACCAAAGATTTTGGGTTTAAAGCTTTTAAAACCTACAATAAGATTGTTGTGTGAATACAGTTACAGTGAATAAACTTATACCCATCATAGTTAAAGTACAATGATGACTAATTTGATTCAATCCTGTCAATTCAATTTACAAACACATGGGGTACGAACACAAAAATCTTATTTTACTGAACCTTGACTGAGAAATATATAAATTTTTACATTTGCTGAGCCATACATGGAATACTATTTCAGTGAACCAAAATATTCTACAAATCAATTGTCAATTTGACCCCCTAAACTTTGAAGATCGAATATCAAGAATCCAATAGAATCTCTACTAGGCTCATGAATTTTCTCCAACCTGAACCTGTTTAAACACTCCTTATGTTGGGTAATCGTTTATCATGCCCCTGCCACTTCCTTCTCCTCCTCTCTGATCTGAGTTATAGCGTGTTGTAATGAGCAGGTTGTGCAGTCGGCCTGGTTTTCTCCTAACAGAAGTCTCTCTCCAGATGTGAACCTGCTCCTTTACCTATCCGGTAAGAAAACTAAAAAACATAAACATTTCTGTCTTCTATCTGAACTACTTTGGGAATGGAGTTATCTCAAATCATTAGAGCTGTTTAGGTCAGAGATGATGTTTGGAGAATGATTTATCACTAGAGATCAGATTTCACTCTAACTGGTGCATCGCAGTGAACTCTTAGATGAAGAGTGTAATTTTATATGGGCTATTCCGATTCGCTCTGTTTGAACTGCTTTCTGTCTGACTGGAATGTCATTTCCTTAAAACAAAACATACAATTTTTTTTGGAATCTAGAACCATTGGCACCATTTTGCCAATTGTGCTTGCACAAAGAGGAATTTGTCCTTGCGTTTAACCCACCTGTAAAGTAAAACAGACACACTGGGGGAGGTGACATTTGGCACTGGCAGCCCAATCCACGGTGCCTGTGGAGCAATTAGGAGCCTTGCTCGGTACATCACTGTCCTATATGCTGTACTTGAATCGCTGGAGATGAAGAAACATGTAGATGCCATTGTTACCTCATAAGAATTTATATTGTGTGGAGCTAAGTGTAATGAAACGGGTCAGTGGACAAGTCTAAACATAACTACAGATCCAGACAGGTCAGATTTTTTTAGTTTTGGTCATGGTCATTCTCGTTGGACTGCTTCTTTTCTGACTGGAATGTCATTTACTTAAAGCCCATACCAATACATTTTTTAGAATCTAGAACCATTCGCCAGTTGCAGACAGGGTAATTTGTCTAGTGTGTGTGTTTTACTTCCCATCCGTTTACCCATCCGTAAAGTGACACACACACACTGGAGGAAGTGAGTATATATGGCTGGAGCATTGGCAGCCCTATACATGGTCAAAGGCACTTCAGTCAAGTTCTGTTGGTGATTTAAATCTCACAGTACAAAAAATGAGTCGTCTTACATGTTTAAAGTGGGCAATAAGTGCAAAACGAAAAGAACATTTCCGGAAACAAAATAACAAAAATAAAAATGAATTTACAAGGCCAAAAAAATACATTTCCAGAAACAAAATTACAAAGTCAAAACAAAAGATGTGAAACACTTTTACTAGTCCAGGAGAAATTTTACATACTGAATTCTGACGGAAAGGGAAGGTCTTAAACACTGGAAGAGCTGGTTACAGAACACTTGTCAATCAAACTGTTTTGAAGAAAGAGATAAACAGGCCACGTCTACACCACTTGGAGTTGGATATGTTAAGGAAAGTAAGTGGGCGCTAGCTACAGTGGCTAACTAGTGTTTTATAGCCAACTCCATATGATTTAGAGTCGCCAGTTTGTCTCTTTCTTTAAAGCATCCCAGCTGGCTAAAATGCATGCCACAAAATGTACAAAACATGCCACGAAACTTTTGTTGACAATGGTCAAAAGCACTACACTCATGCTCTCCTGCCGCGAAACTTGTTTTCGTGGTTGACAGGGTAATCTGAAATTTTGCGCAAAAAATGACCCTAACCCTAGAGCATTTGGGCATGGCCAAAGACCATAGTGTGAAGGACGTGGCCGAAATCTGCATACTGCGGAGAATCTCAAAGACGAATTGGGATACTGCGGAGAATCCCAAATTCATCTCGGAATTGTGCCAAAGAAGGCATCCACCAAATCTGGCCCAAATGTAGAATTCTTTGATGCATGAGTGTTTGAAAATTGATGAAAGTGTATGATTTATCAAAATGGCATTTTTTTTTACCTGTTGGCGGTACATTAGTTTTCCAACAGAGGAACCGTGGATCAAACCTCAATTAAAATGAGACCTGTTAAAGCCTTATGCTTAAATCTTTAAAGGTAGTATCTATATGATCAGTGCTATATGGGAAGGGCAGTTATGGAACATTGCATTAATGACAGCAGATATTTATGCTATTTGCCTTAAGCTGTATTCCAATGCAGCCATGTAGAAAATTGACCTTTTGGTGCTCTTGAAATGTAGATTAGCTCGTTCTGGGTAGTCAGGTAGTCAGCTAAATTGGCTGACTGTAATATCTGTATATAATATTTCATGCCTATGCATGTCTCACTCGTATGCAGTAGAGAAATGTACAGACACATGCAAACCGTTCAGCCAACATAGTAATGATGTTTAGACATGTTGACACATCAGACAGCCGTGAAGCTGCAGCGGGAAAGTCCGAGACGACTGAACTATTTTGTTAAACTAACAACATAAATGCAAGTAATCAAACAGGGAAATAAGCAGAGACAGGAAAACATACAAGGATGAACAAACACAATGTGTCGCGAAGCACAGGGGTCAACATGGTTCAACATTCAGAGATAATAGATTAAGGAACAGGTGGTGATGGGGAAGGAAAGACGTACAGCATAGATAAGAGAGGGGTGTGTAATGAAGGTGCCACTTGTGTTTAGATATTAGACAAGGAAACTGTGAGAGTTGCTCTTGCTTGCCAATGGATCAAACAGTCCTCCCCATATAACAACACCACACCATAATCACCTATAAACCTATATATCTATACATCCGTGTATCATTTTTGGTTAAACGGTGCCGTTACAGATGTGCAAATCACACACTGAAACACAAGTTGAAATAAAAATATTAAAAATAATAAAAATAATTACTAAAATACACATTACTGAACACACCTACTAGCATGTGGTGCCTCTGCAAACACCAGTAACAGCTGGGATTGGATTTGGCGTTGACTGGACAAGTTTCTGAATGTAGGCCACATCAGCGTTCACTGGCACAATTCCAGGTGAACTGCCAGTTCCATACACCTGCAGATTCAACTACTTCCTTCACACTATGGTCTTTGGCCACGCCCATATTGGCCACGTCACTCCTTTTAGCCAATCATTAACATCTGCTCTGGAGCCATTTTCCACAAATGGAACTGCACTGTAGCACCTCTTCTCAATCTATGAAACCCCTCACTCACACCCCACAGGTATTTATAGCGCCATCTGCAGGAGCCTGAAGGTAAACATACGAGGAAATGTTGGGCATTTCAGCCAATGAGAGGAGGCTGAGTAATCTTCAATGCAGTAAGACCTATTCATTCCTGATTCAGATTTACAGCTCAGAGGAATATGCTCCACCTTGGACATTTTCAGGAACTGCTTGTGGGAATAATCATCGTCTGCCTGATTGGGTTAAGCCAGATCCAGCTGAGGTACACTCCAGAGAGGACGTGTGCCTGTACCCAGTGTATGGCAGAAGGTGACCGGGACCCCTGGTTCGCAGAGCGCTACAGGAACCTGGTGCCTAAACTTCTCTCCAGGCAGAACAGTGAGCTCAGTGCTAACACTAGGAGATGGTGGCTGGTAAGGATATGAATATCACCCCATACCTGTCCGTTTTTTGTTTGGTGGTTGGTGTGGCTCAGAGGTTAACACCACTACCCACCAGAATGGGTGATGGGGGGGTTTGAATCCCAGTCTAGGTAGTAAATGCTGAGCTACACCAATGGGAGTCCTTGGGTAAGACTACTAACACTGCACTGGCCTGTAAAACGAAAATCCAAAAGTCCAAATACCTAAATGTAAATGTAGATATAGATGGTAGAATTTGATCTTAGTTGTGTCAGTTTCTCTGCATCACTGAATATTATAATACTAAGCATACTGAATAATAACATAATAATAAAAGAAAATAGAACTAGCAGCTCCCCATAACAATGCTATGTTAGAGATAGATAGATAGATCCTTCATTCCCAGAGGGAAATTCAATTCAAATGTTAAACATAAGTATACACATGAATAATTTATATCTCAAGGGCTTCCAACATGGGTGCTATTCATGTATTTTCAGGCCTCCCTTACCATTGTTGAAATGCCAGAGACATCTGTATGACAAGCACTATGTAGCCGACGGCAGACCAGAAAAGCTAGGCTTGCCTAGACTTGTTTTGAAAGCAGGTTGCTGTATTGAACTCCATATGAAGACAATATAAACGTCATAATCCATACGTTTTCCCAACATGCTAGTTGTGGCATGATTTGAGATTACAGGCTATTACTAACAGCGGCATTGTCATCGCTCTGTATACTCTGTAACACAATAACGCTAAAAATATAAACAGGATTACATGCCTATTACCAAGCACACAGATTATTAACACAGTAACTGGTGTTACACGTCCCTATATAGTAAAGCAATGATCAGTGTAAAAGTGGTGGATAAACTTCACAAAGTAAAGTACACTAACGCATTACACTTACTGAGATACTGTACACCAACACGCTACTTACAGTACACTAACACATTACACTTACTGAGTTACTGTACACCAACACACTACTTACAGTACACTAACGCATTACACTTACTGAGTTACTGTACACCAACACGCTACTTACAGTACACTAACGCATTACACTTACTGAGTTACTGTACACCAACACACTACTTACACTACACTAACACACTACACTTACTGAGTTACTATACACAACACACTACTTACAGTACACTAACACATTACACTTACTGAGTTACTGTACACCAACACACTACTTACAGCACACTAACACATTACACTTACTGAGTTACTGTACACCAACACGCTACTTACAGCACACTAACACATTACACTTACTGAGTTACTGTACACCGACACGCTACTTACAGCACACTAACACATTACACTTACTGAGCCACTGTACACCAAAACACTACTTACAGTACACTAACACACTACACTTACTAAGTTACTGTACACCAACACACTACTTACAGCACACTAACACACTACACTAACACTGAGTTACTGTCCAACACTGCTTTACTGTGTATACGGTGGATGGTTGTGTTTAAGTCGATCTCCAGATTCACATCACTTCTTTTACTTAAAGAATCAAGAAAATTCTTTGTCTCTTCAGAATCTTCAACGAGAGCAAAGTAGGAACTACACAGAGGTGGTGGAGACTCTGTTCTCGCTGTTCCCTGATGAAGATCACTACTCAGACGCTGGTCCTCATCGCTGCAGAACCTGTGCTGTGGTGGGCAACTCCGGGAATCTGGAAGGATCTAATTATGGCCCTCTAATAGACTCTCACGACTTCGTTATAAGGTAATGCCAAAGACTGCTTCATCAATAGTGTCATATGATGTCCTGCATGACTCGTGACTCGTGATTGTTCTAGCAGCTCACTTAAAGGTGGACTGTTAAAGTCCCTCACTGGATCAGTGTGAATTTCCAGGAAAGTTCTGCAGTCTGCTGATATCTACTGATTGCCACAGTGGTAGGAACATGACTACCCCTTAATAACCCCACCATCCAACAACATTGAAACTTGGGGACCCATTTAAAAATGTGTGTGAATAGGATCAATGACCATATGTTTTGACTTTCAAAGCTTGTATATGCTGAACATTCCCAGACTAACTTTAATGCTGATGCCTTCCTATAATTCCACACTGTAATTTACAGTTAGGTCCTCACCTGAAACCCAGGAGGTGCACACAGCCATCAGCTGACATTATTGTTCAGGGTGAAAGGCTGTTGATGTTCCATAGCTGGTTTGGCTTCTGACTGGTTAGTTTACTACCTACGCTGTATTGCCAAAACAGATTCACTCACCCATCCAAATCATTGAATTCAGGTGTTCCAATTACTTCAATGGCCACAGGTGTATAAAGCCAATCACCTAGACATGCAGACTGCTTCTATAGACATCTCAGGAGTCTCAGGAGCTCAGTGAATTCCAGGCTGGTACCGTGATAGGATGCCACCTGTGCAATAAGACATTTCCTCTCTACTAAATATTCCACAGTCCACTGTCAGTGGGATTAGAACACAGTGAGAGTGATTGGGAAGGCAGCAACTCAGCCACAAAGTGGTGACACCCACGTAAAATGACAGAGCGGGGTCAGCGGACGCTGAGGGGCATAGTGCACAGAGGTCACCAACTTTCTACAGAGTCCATCACTACAGACCTCCAAACTTCATCTGTCCTTCGGATCAGCTCAGGAACAGTGTGTAGAGCTTCATGGAATGGGTTTCCATAGCCGAGCAGCTGCATCCCAGCCTTACATCACCAAGTGCAATGCAAAGTGTCGAATGCAGTGGTGTAAAGCAACGCCATTGGACTCTAGAGCAGTCACTTCTCCAGCTGGCAATCTAATGGACGAGTCTGGGCTTTGGCGGTTGCCAGGTACTGTCTGACTGCATTGAGCCAAGTGTATAGTTTGGTGGAGGGGGGATTATGGTGTGGGGGTTGCTGTTCAGGAGTTGGGCTCGGCCCTTAGTTCCAGTGTAAGGAACTCTTAATGCTTCAGCAGACCAAGAGATTTTGAAGAGTCTCGTGCTCCCTACTTCTGCTTTTTGTTCCAACATGAACACCAGTGCACAAATTAATGTCCATAAAGACATGGATGAGCGAGTCCTGACCTCAACCTGATAGAAGACCTTTGGGATGGATTAGAGCAGAGACTGAGAGCCAGGCCTTCTCATCCAACATCACTGTCAGACCTCACAAATGTCCTTCTGGAAGAATAGTCAGAATTCCCCAGAACACAACACACATCACTTAATCATGTATAAATCATTCTACAGGATGAACAAAGGCCCCATCAAAGGCTATGAGAAGGATGTTGGGACAAAGACCACTCACCGGGCCTTTTACCCCGAGAGTGCCGTGGACTTGGATAACTCCACCCACCTCGTCATGGTACCATTTAAAATGACTGATCTTCGATGGCTCATCAGCATCTTCACCACCAAACACATCACACGGTGAGTGCCCACGGCGGACTAGAGAAATCAGCCCATAATTCATGGATTGCTCATAGAGTAATTACAAACCCTTCATCCTTTGTTCTTCTTTTTGATGTTTAGGACATATATGTCAGTGAGAAGCACGATACAAGCAAACAGGGACAAGGTGAGGACTAATGCTGAGGACCACCAGTGGCTTAAGAAAAGTCTAACTTACTACAATGTATTTTATTAGTGCCCTTAAAGGGTTAATCAGAAAGCTGAAAAATCAATGTTGTAAAGCTGGCTTTAAGAAGTGCTCTCCATCTGGTTCTTAAAGGTGATGATACTGCATCCTGAGTTCATGAAGTATGTCTATGAGAGCTGGCTGAAAAAACAGGGGGCTTATCCTTCTACTGGCTTCATCATGCTGGTGCTCTCTCTGCACATCTGTGACCAGGTAATGCCATAGTTTTGCTGATGTGTACAGTCTAACAAGCAGAAGCTCACATTTCTATGTAGAAGCTTTGCTGGTCTGTCTGGCCAGTCTCTGCCATGATTTCTTACAAAGGGTGTTCTGTACAGGTGGTCTATATGACCAGACTGCCTTCGCTGAGTCTGTACTGCGAAGTCTGGTAGTGGCTGGTCTGTATAGCAAGACTGCCTTCACTGAGTCTGTACTGGGATGTCTAGTAGTGGTTGGTCTATATAGTAAGACTGCCTTCACTGAGTCTGTACTGGGATGTCTAGTAGTGGCTGGTCTGTATAGTAAGACTGCCTTCACTGAGTCTGTACTGGGATGTCTAGTAGTGGCTGGTCTGTATAGTAAGACTGCCTTCACTGAGTCTGTACTGGGAAGTCTGGTAGTGGCTGGTCTGTATAGTAAGACTGCCTTCATTGAGTCTGTACTGTAATGTCTAGTAGTGGTTGGTCTGTATAGCAAGACTGCCTTCACTGAGTCTGTACTGGGCTGTCTAGTAGTGGCTGGTCTGTATAGTAAGACTGCCTTCACTGAGTCTGTACTGGGATGTCTCGTAGTGGCTGGTGTGTATAGTAAGACTGCCTTCACTGAGTCTGTACTGGGATGTCTAGTAGTGGCTGGTCTGTATAGCAAGACTGCCTTCACTGAGTCTGTACTGTGATGTCTAGTAGTGGCTGGTCTGTATAGTAAGACTGCCTTCACTGAGTCTGTACTGGGATGTCTAGTAGTGGCTGGTCTGTATAGTAAGACTGCCTTCACTGAGTCTGTACTGGGAAGTCTGGTAGTGGCTGGTCTGTATAGTAAGACTGCCTTCACTGAGTCTGTACTGGGAAGTCTGGTAGTGGCTGGTCTGTATAGTAAGACTGCCTTCACTGAGTCTGTACTGGGAAGTCTGGTAGTGGCTGGTCTGTATAGTAAGACTGCCTTCACTGAGTCTGTACTGGGATGTCTAGTAGTGGCTGGTCTGTATAGTAAGACTGCCTTCACTGAGTCTGTACTGGGATGTCTAGTAGTGGCTGGTCTGTATAGTAAGACTGCAGTCTGTACTGATCCCGGTGCCTCCACACACAGATTCGTTGGTCGTCTCCACCAAGACAAAAGCGTGACTCATCACTGAAGATGACCTGCTGTCATTCTGAGTCATTCCATGACAGTCTTGCCTGACACCTCTGCAGTCTTTGGTGACGCTGATGTGGTGTTATGGGCAGTCCTTGTAACAGGACAACCTTAAATGATCAGTCGGGTACAACGATAAGGCCCATCCTTACCAACGTCACATGGCTAAGTGTGAAATTTGAATCATTAGAATGTCTCACGATGTCAACACTACCCACCCCAAGTTTCATTCCTGTCTATTGATTCCTTCTGGGTGTAACTTTATTTTCTATAAGAGGTGTATGAAAATGAAGGTGTTAAGGAATGTTTATGATTTATTCGTGATAAAATTCGTGATTTTAACGTATTCATTTTTCCTCCCTTTCTGCCTGAAGGTGAATGTATTTGGGTTTGGCGCTAGTCAAGACGGAAACTGGCACCATTACTATGATAAGAGATATCATCATCATCTCAACTACGGAAAGCACAGAGGAGGTGTTGAATACAACATCACCCTGAAGCTCCTCTCCAAGAACAAGATCCAGATGTTTAAAGGATGGTGAATTAAAAGTCATGACTGAATAGAAGTTCCGATAAAATATTTATTTATGAAATGGTTTTATGAGAAAGCCTAACACATTCAAGTAAAGCCAGGACAGTGTAATAGGTTTATACCTACTGTGAAGTTTCTGAATGTAGCCGGTGGGGAATTGAAGACCTCACTGGCAGAAACCTGCAATTGCATGTAACTTGTTCTAAGAAATTCAGGAAGTAATTTTTGTTAATGTTGTTTTTATGAAACGTGTTATTACGCCATTGGTGAAATCCCTCCAATCTCTGTTTACTCATCACCCGTTAAAATGAATTTAGAAAGATTACTGAATGACAAAATAATGATTATTATTGCTGTTATTTATTCCGAGCTACAAACTGTTTAATAAAACAGTGCCATGATTCTTTAAGCATTAAACAAATCTGGTGGAATTGTCCTTCTCTTGTTTGTATTCAATCATATGAATTAAAAACAACAAAGTAGTTAGGTCATGTGATTACCCTTGGGAACTGATGTCAACTGAGGAAGTCAGCCGCAAGAGAGAGCGACAAACAATGACAACAGCCTCCTGCGCCCTGCTTCCTGGTCTGCTGTGATGCCAGTAGACTATGCCTGATGATCGGTTCTGCTGGTCGAACTGTGGAATCGGGGGGCGTGTGACAGGGAGCTTGGGCACATTTTGAGAGAGAGAGGGAGGGAGGGGGAGGGATAGAGAGAAGTCCTGCTCATGTCCTGCTTATGTCTCATTGGAGACAACCATTGAATCCATGTGAGGGACACCCCAGGACCCCATTAAGAACCTCTACAACTCCATGCCAAGACGTCTGCCATTAACATGGTGGCCCTACACCCCCATACTGAGAGACAGGCTTCTGTATGTGTACCTCAATAAATATTGATCATATCAGTCTAAATTTATCATCAGTTATTACTTTTACATTTACATTTAAGGCCCTCAGCAGACACTCTTTTCCAGAGCGACTTACGACCGTGCTTAGTGTTCTTTTTAAAAAGCAGTGGTGTGTTCGATACTGCCCGACATGGTGTGGCTACTGGAAAGTTGTTACTAGACAAACTCTGGACGAATACCGAACAGCACATTCACCTTATATAGTACACTGTGCATGTGGTTACACTACATGACACACCGCATATGGCTGAATATAAGCCTTTCTGTCAACCCTATGGGTAAACGCAAACAGCCTTCAAACAATAAGGGGACCCTGACAAAAGCCTTTTCTCAAACCATGAAATGGACAGAGAATTTTTTGAGCCAAGGTAACCCCAAAATATTGGGATTTTCATCCGTACCTAACACGTACCTAACTACTTCACTATGTCGGCCACTAGTGGACATGCAGACTGGTATGCTGAGGTGACTAATGAGTCCATCTCCCACTGGATCTTCGCCTACCGTACATGGTCCTAACTGACGTTTGAGTGGTTCTGTGGAGACTTGGAGATCCATCACATCCTCAGTCAATCAGAGCTGAAAAGACAAAAGGATGAGCTTAGGCAGAACGAGTTAGAAACCAACACCACTGAGATTCCTGGGGTCAGCACCTGAGGCCTGTGTGACCATCAACACCGCAGTAGAGACCATAGTCATCCATATAACTGGTGGAGCCTGTTTTCCTGGGACATGATGTGCCACCATGTACAATGTTCCTGTTCCACTTGAGATCCTCTGTAACTGAAACTGGTCACACTTGTGGCACCATAAGGGAAATTTATGGTGGGTTTGTAGAAACCTGATTGGGCTCGTGAACACTGACCCTGTTTAAGATGATCCAAGGGGATAGCCAAGGCAACGAGTCTCCAATTCAAGCTATCATGGAGGCAAATGAAGGAGTTGGTCAATTCCATCCACTGCCACGGCCAGCCATCCACAACCCGCTCCATTCGGATTCACATTGTGAGCTGAGGTCATAGGTGAAACTGGGCCAACAGGCGGACCAATCTGGTTGGTTATGTCTCTCAGACTTCTAAGAGTGATCTGAAAGAGAAGGTCCTGCTGTTTAGTCTGCTGTTTGGTTATAACTATGGTTACTGGTGATGTTGACTGAACATTTGTCCTTGGCTGCTCACAGCTTCGTGCATGCTCCTGCAGTCTGAGTGTTGACTGGATGTTCTGTCAGGAGTGATGAACGAGCCAAACTCCCACAGAGGTATAACAACAAGTATGTTTTATACGCAGAGGAACTGTACAAGGGGAAGTTCAGATAGTCAGGCCAGGCTAAAACTGTGAGTGCAATAAACAAGTACATAGGGACATGTGACTGAGGCATCAGGTTCTGGGGAATCATGGGAGTTGGAGTTTGCAGATAGGTTGAAAACATGGGAGGGAACAGGTATGGAGACACTTTGCAGCGGGGGTTAAACGACCGTATCAGGAATGTAAGCATTTATTCCAGGCATGCTGCACACGGTGGCCTTTTAACTTACACTGAAGGATAAACAAGGTTTATCTAGAGGGGAACAGAAGTGGCAGAAATCAAGTCCGACCACTTCTTTACTGGCGATGATGCATATTTGTTTTGCAGGTCAGATCAGAACTGATAAACCTTAGGCACTGACGTGATTTGGTTTGGGTTGTTTTGGGTTTTTTCTTTAAGTTTACGTGTCCAGAAATGCTGTTTCAGCAGTGTGTTCATTCAAAGCATTCGCCAGGCTAAAAACAGGCTTCTAAAAGTGTTCACCAAGGATAAGAATCATGCAAAAAGGTCAAAATAAGAGATAAACAACGAATAAAAATGATAACGTAACTGATTACTGATGCCAAAAATCAACATACAGGTACAGTAAATACTGTAGAGGCTCTTAGAGTTCGCTCTTCCAGTTGAGAATGTTGCAACTGCATCGATCATAAGAAGGTAAAACAACATACTGAGCTGCTCGCAATTGATTTTTCAGTCCTACCAATTGAGCAACTCCTCTCTTATAACAAGACACACCTGTTTACAAAGACAAGTAAATGAATCCACATGGTTATTCACTTCGGGCAGTGATCACAAGCCGACCCAGGACATGAATCATGGAGGAAACAGTTTTAGAATAACGCAGTAACAACCAGACATGTAAAAATTTACACCTAACTTGCTCACAGAAGTTAATAACTTCCCCAGTAATGTAATACAATATCTGACTTTGCCTTCTGCCTATTAAACATGGTGACATGCTCCAGCCACTCCCTAGAGGGACAATAATGAAGGTCTTTATGGGTACTGCACATCCAAAGCTGTGCAATCCAGCTCTAAGGGTCTATAAGGGCAGCTCAAATCCAGAACTCAACAATCCAGCTCTAAGGATCTAAAACAATAGCATGTGTTCAGAGATAAACAAACCAACTCTAAACTAAAAAAATAAAATAAAATAAAACTAAAAGTCCAAAGGAACAGCTCATATCAACAGAAAGACAATAAACCTATGAACTTCTTTATAAAATTGCTCACTTCAAAGGTGTGCAATCCAAGGATCTATAAAAGCAGCTCACATCCAGAGTTGGCCAACAAAACTATGAAGCTCATCATGAATAGCTCATAAATCAAGCTGTGCAATCCAACTTTAAAGGTCTATAAGAACAGCTTACCTCCAGAACTCTAGAGGTCAACAAAACTATGAAGATCTTTATGAATTGCTCAGAGTCGAAGCTGTGAAATCCAATTCTAAAGATCTAAAAGAACAGCTCACATTTACAGAAAAATAAACCAACTCTAAAGATCTAAAAGAACAGCTCACATTCACAGATAATGAATCCAATTCTAAAGATCTAAAAGAACAGCTCACATTCACAGAAAAAGAATCCAACTCTAAAGATTTAAAAGAACAGCTCACATTCACAGATAAAGAATCCAACTCTAAAGATTTAAAAGAACAGCTCACATTCACAGATAAATAATCCAACTCTAAAGATCTAAAAGAACAGCTCACATTCACAGATAAAGAATTCAACTCTAAAGATTTAAAAGAACAGCTCACATTCACAGATAAAGAATTCAACTCTAAAGATCTAAAAGAACAGCTCACATTTACAGATAAAGAATCCAACTCTAAAGACCTAAAAGAACAGCTCACATTCACAGATAAAGACTCCAACTCTAAAGATCTAAAAGAACAGCTCACATTCACAGTTAAAGAATCCAACTCTAAAGATCTAAAAGAACAGCTCACATTCACAGATAAAGAATTCAACTCTAAAGATATTAAAGAACAGCTCACATTCACAGATAGACTCCAACTCTAAAGATCTAAAAGAACAGCTCACATTTACAGATAAAGAATTCAACTCTAAAGATCTTAAAGAACAGCTCACATTCACAGATAAAGAATCCAACTCTAAAGATCTAAAAGAACAGCTCACATTCACAGATAAAGAATCCAATTCTAAAGATCTTAAAGAACAGCTCACATAATAAAAATATTAAAAAGGTGTAATAAAACCGCTTTCATCCGGAGAAGGACAATAAAATCTAGATCTTTATGAATAGCGTTTATAACATACAACGCTGTGCAATCCATCTCTAAAAGAACAGATCGTGTTTAGAGATAAACAAACCAACTCTAACAAAACAAACTGTTCCTATTCAGAGCTTAAGGTATGCCTCTAAAGATCTATAAGGGGAGGTCACATCAGGTCTCTTTACTTCCCTCCTTGAAAAAGGACAGATTGTGCATCAGGTTTTGTTCATGACGGCTTATGTTTGAAATGAACTTCCTGCTTACATGAATGCCAGCCATGGAAATATAATACCAGTCATGTACATAAACTACTGTGCATTGTCTCACCATCAGATTTCCTAAGAAAACACCTCATTGAGCTACCTGTGGAGGAGTGTTCAGGGAAAACACATTTAGTGGAGTGTTAATTATTGCCAGTTATTGAAGTTTAACATAAGTGTATAAAACACGCTGAACATGAGAAGCCTGCCTGGATTTCCCAGCAGTCATTCAACTTATCAGATCAAGCGCAGGAATTGAGAAAGACAGGAGGAAAGGCAGATTCAGACAGAATGATTATCTGTGGAAGTAATCTGCAAGTGGGAGAAAAGCAACAACTACGTAGCACTACTGTCTCTCTTATATCAGTCTGCTCATCTACGACTTTACGTCACCTGGAAGCAAATACCTTCCAGTGCAGAGTTTTTTAGATAGTAAATTTTAGATAGTAAATTCTTAATTTGAGATTTTTTGTCAGTTGTTTTTCAAAGTAATACAGTCGTAATGCAAAGCTGAAGTACCAAACTAATTTGCACAGTTTAGTTTAGAAAATGAGTGAGTGAGTGATTACACAGATTTGAATGTGAGAAACTCAAAGATGTTCATAGCTTTATTGGCCAATTCTGGATATGAGCTGTTCTTTTAGATCTTTAGAGTTGTAGCTGTTCCTTAAGAGTTGGATTGAACTGTTTTGGATGTGAGCTGTTCTTATTGATCTTTAGAGTTGGACTGAACCGTTTTTGGATGTGAGCTGTTCTTATTGATCTTTAGAGTTGGATTGCAGTTTTGGATGTGAGCTCTTCTTACTGATTTTTAGAGTTTAATTTTTCAGTTTTGGATGTGAGCTGTTCTTATTGATCTTTCGAGTTTAATTTTTTAGTTTTGGATGTAAGCTGATCTTTTTGATCTTTAGAGTTGGATTGTACAGTTTTGGATGTGAGCTGTTCTTACTGATCCTTAGAGTTGGATTGAACCGTTTTTGGATGTGAGCTGTTCTTATTGATCTTTAGAGTTGGATTGTACAGTTTTGGATGTTTAACTCTGCACTGGAGTAAAAGTGTAGCATGAAAACTATTAAATGATGTGAGGTGATTTCAGATCAGCTACATGTGTGACCTTTCATGTGGGTGTGTGTCTTCATTTGACAAACACCTTCATGCCACTGTATGTCCTCTAACCATTTCTCCATCGTGTCTTAGTTTGAATTAAATAGTGTTTTTTCCATTCTATTTTTCTGGCCAATAAATATGGCATTAAATCTGTGCGGGTCCCAAACAGGTTTGCTGAGATGTTTCTGGAATGTGTTTTTTTATATGATCATATTTCATGAATTCAGGGTATAAAATATTTGGAATGAAATTTAATTGTGTCCTTGGGTTGAAAACATCTTATTAAACCTGAAAAACGTGTCATGTTACGCTCGGGCTGTTTCATGTCATGCTGTTAATGTGGTCCATCCTGTCTCACGCTTCCTTGTCTGTAAAGGCGGTGCAAGCTGAGGTTGGAAATATCTGTAATCTGAATTTAAGCTTGTTGGCGAGAGCAGGTTGTGCAGTCAGCCTGTTTTTCTTCTTCTGACAGATTCACGCTTTTAAGAAACTCCACAAGCAGATGCTGATTTGACCCTGCTGTTTTGTCCGTCTGGTAAGTAAGCTGTCTGTGTTATTTTCTATTTTATTTCTGTGTTTTTTTCTGATATTTCTCCTTTTGTAATCCAACCTGCTATGGAATCTGAATCTTTAAGTGTCAGACCATTTTGATTGTTCGGCAGTTAGAGCTCTTTAGCTTAAGGATCGTGTTACATGAACATTATATCACTAAAGATTAGATTTCACTTTAGTTACTATCTGAAACAGCAGAGTGTATGAATTGTATGGATTATCTTCACTTGTAGCTCGTCGAAAGAGCAGATTGTAAACATACTACACTTCTAATACTCATACTCAGATTAAAAGATGTTTCATTAAGACTTTAATCTATACAGAAACCTGTTAGGAGAGACTGTAAGCCAGAACTGACTGAATCTATTGTATTAAGTTGCGCAATCATGTAATTACATGATAATAGGCATATTAGTTGTTATAACTGTGTAATACTCATTATGTGGGTTTGTAGGGGCATTAAATCCTGAAAATAGCAATAGAACATAATAACTTTTCACCCAAACAGTGAGACTACCTGATTTACTAATGTACAGTGCCAGTCAAATGTTTAGACACGGCTACTCATAAAAGGTTCTCCTCATGTTTATCTTAATCCTTTGCTTTAGAATCAAAGTGAAGACACCAAACTATAAACTAGCACTCATGGAATTATACAGTCCACCTTAAACACCTCCAGAACGGAGCTTTAAAGGAGGATTAACCAGCTTTCTTAACCTGCAGTGGAGCTGATAGAACATGGTTTATTACTAAGCAGGTTTGGAGCAATTCTATTGGTCAGTCCATCATGAATATTCACTAACCTGAAAGAAGAACTAGAGATTTAAACTGGGCACCTAAATCTATATTAGAGGCGGAGATATGGAGGAATATCATATTGTGCTACATCAAGAGTGTATGTGGTATATCTGGATATGGACTGGTTTAGACTCTCATCAGGTGGGGCTGGTAAGTGTGAGACTGTAGAGTCTTTAAGACCACCAACAACATCCATTTAGGTGGGTGGGTCGACATTTTTGACAGGTTAGCCAAGGGCCAACATTCAGAACATACTTGTGTGAGAGGCGAGTGATATTGCTCAATCTGCACTGTGGACAGCTAAACAAACAACGAAATGACAGGCTAACTGGTGAGGTATTCTGAATGGATCTATAAAGCTGTAGTCTTGGAACTCGGAGCTCGTTACATCCCTCTCATCTACACTGTAACTCAATCGCTGGATAAAGAACGGGATCGGTCGCTCATTGGATTTGGCATTGTATGGATCTAAATGGAATGAAATGGGGAATAGTGTCAGGCTAATCAGGATGGTGATGATGTGGCTGCTGGGAAGGAACAAGTGGACAAGTCTGTATATGTGGATACAGGATGAAAAAGTGGTAGAACATAGAAAAGTGATAGAACTGTTGGAGTACAGATTTCCACCCACAGTGATTCTGTTTACACTGCTTTGATGAAGGCAGGTCTTTTTTACCCCATGTCTGTATGCTGGATTTAATACTGGGCTGTTTCTGGGCAATACTGAGACATTTCTGGTGACACTGAATTTGGAGTGATCACGTTCAGATGTAATAGATGCTGAAAAGACTCTCGGTGACATAACAACAACAACAACAACAACAACATATTAATACTGTAGCAACAATAAAGCATCGGAATACATTCAGTAGATTATCAAGCAACTTTAAATAAACTGTCTAGATGTGATTTATTGATAATCTGCTGAATTCAGTTATCAAACAAAAATATTTATTTGGAGGGTCCATATATATTGATGTTTTGATGTACATACCTGATACACCATCCAGTACCTGGGGTTTAACTGGATTAGATTTTGGTTTGAGGTTACTGTTGAGCATATATTTAGGATTGGAATAGGCTTTTGGCCTGGGTTTGGGTTTAGGTTGGGGTTAGGATTGGGTTTGGGGTTGAGTTTAGGGTTATGGTTGGGCTTTGGGTGGAAGTTAGGTTTAGGATCGGGTGTTGGGTTGGGTTTAGGTTGGGGTTAAGACTGGGTTTGCAGTTGAGTTTAGGGTTATAGTTGGGTTTTGGGTTGAATTTAGGATTGGGGTTGACTTTTGGGCTGGGGTTGGGGTTAGGATTGGGTTTAAGGTTGAGTTTAGGGTTAGGGTTAGGTTTTGGGTTGAATTTAGGACTGGGATTGGCCTTTGGGCTGGGGTTGGGGTTAGGATTGGGTTTGAGGTTGAGTTTAGGGTTATGGTTGGTTTTGGGTTGAAGTTAGGGTTAGGATTGGGTGTTGGGTTGGTTTTAGGTTGGAGTTAAGATTGGGTTTGGGGTTGAGTTTAGGGTTAGGGTTGGTTTTGGGTTGAAGTTAGGGTTAGGGTTAGGATTGGGTGTTGGGTTGGTTTTAGGTTGGAGTTAAGATTGGGTTTGGGGTTGAGTTTAGGGTTATGGTTGGTTTTGGGTTGAAGTTAGGGTTAGGATTGGGTGTTGGGTTGGTTTTAGGTTGGAGTTAAGATTGGGTTTGGGGTTGAGTTTAGGGTTAGGGTTGGTTTTGGGTTGAAGTTAGGGTTAGGGTTAGGATTGGGTGTTGGGTTGGTTTTAGGTTGGAGTTAAGATTGGGTTTGGGGTTGAGTTTAGGGTTATGGTTGGTTTTGGGTTGAAGTTAGGGTTAGGATTGGGTGTTGGGTTGGTTTTAGGTTGGAGTTAAGATTGGGTTTGGGGTTGAGTTTAGGGTTAGGGTTGGTTTTGGGTTGAAGTTAGGGTTAGGGTTAGGATTGGGTGTTGGGTTGGTTTTAGGTTGGAGTTAAGATTGGGTTTGGAGTTGAGTTTAGGGTTATGGTTGGTTTTGGGTTGAAGTTAGGGTTAGGATTGGGTGTTGGGTTGGTTTTAGGTTGGAGTTAAGATTGGGTTTGGGGTTGAGTTTAGGGTTATTGTTGGGTTTTGGGTTGAAGTTAGGGTTAGGATTGAGTGTTGGGTTGGTTTAAGGTTGGAGTTAAGATTGGGTTTGGGGTTGAGTTTAGGGTTATTGTTGGGTTTTGGGTTGAAGTTAGGATTAGGATTGGGTGTCGGGTTGGCTTTAGGTTGGGGTTAAGATTGGGTTTTGCTTTGAAGTCAGGGTTAAAGTAAAGGATGGGTTTTTGGGCGAAGTAAGTGTTAGCGCTAGCATTAAGTTATTCACTTAAGATTCACTTAAACATACTTATTTAAGCACATACTAAAATAAATTTCTATTGTTGTTTTTTACCTGGATCGTTGGGATTAGTATTAGGGACACACCCACCGTTTTAGAATGTTGCATGAATGACAGCAAGCTTTTTTGCTGCTTGTCTTGAGCTGCATTCCACTGCAATCTTGCAAGAAAAGATCTTTTGTTACTCTTAACGTGTAGGTCTGCAAATTCCACACCAGTGACGTCTTACACCGAGTGAGGTGGACTAAGTAATTAAATTAGCTGACACCATGAACTTGTTTAAATTATATGGCCAATAATAATTTAATCCAATAAAATATAAATGTATTACTCAACGTGTTTGTGCTGAATATGGCAATAAATTCTATATTAATATACACTCGTCATCAAAATAGCTGCATAAATAGCCACACCCAGAATAAAACAACCAATAGGAATAAAACTTGGTGAGTAGGTTTTACATCCTGAGACATGCCAATGATGCAAATTTCACGCTCGGCTGCACATGCGCCGTAAACCAGGACGAATGTTATCACTGTACCTGATTGCATCAGCATCACCAAAGACTGCAATGGTGTCGTACCAGACTGTCATGGAGTGACTCAGAATGACAGCAGGTCATCTTCAGTGACGAGTCCCACTTTTGTCTTTTTTTTTTGTCATGCATGACACGTCCAGAAAGTCTGGTGTCACTCCACCTCCACCCCTACCACACCATCTGCAGGAACTGTGTAAGAGTTTTCAAGCTGCATGGGATGGATTATCACAGGGCACCATTATGGGACTACATCCCAAGAAGACTGGCATGCTGTGTTAGCGAACATGGTGGTCTGACACCTTACTGAGAGATACTTGTCCTGTATGTGTAGCTCAATAAATATTGATCATATCAGTCTAAATTTATCACCAGTTATTGATCCTGGTGACCTTTATCTTCCTTCCCAACAGCACTGCACTCCTACACCTCCTTCTGTTCTTTAGATCATTAATGTAATAGTTCAGGCCTATGCAAGTCTTACTCCTACTCAGTAAAGAACAGTACAGGTACTGCAAAAAATGTTGTAGAGTAGAGATCTCCATGGAGCATAACGGAAACCAGACCTGCAGGAAACACTCATTTTTGTTGTTAAACTAACAAAACAAGTGCATAAACAAAAAAAGAGAAAGAGAAACTCATACTAGGATAAACAAACCCAGTGAACGAGAAAGTACATGATTGAAAGACCCACATAGGACTCAGAACAGGGAACAGGGAAGATAAATACATGGCATGACCAACGGAGCATGGAAAATAGAGCAAAACAAGGAAATAATCCTTACGAGGGTGAAGCCTTTAAACAAAACATTAATTACCTGAGCATGAACATGTATACACATCCTCTAGAGAGACACATCTACACCCCATCATCAACATTCATTTAGTTACTACATGTAACATAGAACCAAAGTTACAACGGTGTTCGAGTCTGGCCTCTGCAAAAGTCATTAAATGTTATTAATTGGTATGTTTGTCTTTTAATATCAATTCACTACTTCAGTAGAGCTACTACAGCTCATTTAAGCTCAGTACTTCAGTAGAAATAAGTCAAACTCAGTACTTTAGTAGAACTACTAGAACTTAGTACTTCAGTAGAACTAAGTCAAACTCAGTACTTTAGTAGAAATACTAGAACTCAGTACTTCAGTAGAACTAAGTCAAACTCAGTACTTTAGTAGAACTACTAGGACACAGTACTTCAAAAGAACTTAGTTAAACTCAGTACCTGAATAAAACCCAGTTTAACTCAGTACTTGTGTAGAAACTCAGTTGAATTCAGTATTTCAGTAAAACTAAGGTAAACTTAGTACCTTAGTAGAACTGAGTTAATCTCAGTACTTTAGTAGAACTATGCTAATGTCTGTACTTCAGCTGAACTCGGTTAAACTCACTACTTTAGTAGAAACTCAGTACTTCAGTAAAACTCAGTTAAACTCGATACTTCAAAAGAACTCAGTTAAATTCAGTATTTCAGTAGAACTAAGTTAAAATCAGTATTTCAGTAGAACTAAGTTAAAATCAGTACTTTATTAGAACTACATTAATCTCAGAACTTTAGTAGAACTATGCTAATGTCAGTACTTCAGTTGAACTCAGTTAAACTCACTACTTCAGTAAAAACTCAGTACTTCAGTAAAACTTAGTTAAACTCGATACTTCAATAAAACTCAGTTAAATTCAATATTTCAGTAGAACTAAGTTAAAATCAGTACTTTAGTAGAACTCAGTTAATCTCAGTACTTTAGTAGAACTATGCTAATGTTAGTACTTCAGTTGAACTCAGTTAAACTCACTACTTCAGTAGAAACTCAGTACTTCAGTAGAAACTCAGTACTCCAGTAGAACTCAGTTAAACTCAGTACTTCAATAAAACTCAGTTAAACTCAGTACTTCAGTTGAACTCAGTTAAACTCAGTACTTCAGTAGAAACTCAGTACTTCAGTAGAACTCAGTTAAACTCACTACTTCAGTAGAAACTCAGTACTTCAGTAGAACTAAGGACTAATTTTTAAAGACCTGATTTTTACTATTATGTGGGGAACATGATTCATTAAGGAAAGAATAACTGAATAATTTCTTCCTGTTTCCCAACTCAGAAACAACGTGTCTCTGTTTGGCTATTTGTCTCGGTTTGATTGCGTATTCCAGTGTCTCACCTCAAGGCACCCTTAGGAAATTTAGTGGATTCCCTGTTTTACCACACCCACAGCTCTGAAAGGGTTTATTAATGAACGGATGAGTTGAGTCAGGTGTGTTGGGAACTGGGAAAGCACTGAAATGTGCAGAGCAGGGTGACTTCAGGACCAGTGTTGAAAGACATCTAGAAACAACAGTAGCATAATTAAAAAAAAAAAAAAGATATACTACAACGGCTTATTTGATGAAGGTTTTTATCTTAGGGTGGCACAGTGTCACAGTAGGTAGTGCTGTCACCTCCCAGTAAGAGACGGTTCAGTTCCCAAGCATTAAGTGTGTATGTCTGTGCATCTGCCCTGTAATGGACTGGCAGACTGTCCAGGGTGGATCCTGGCTTCCGCCCTGTGAGAACAAGGACCACCTGGACCACCCTCGGACCACCACCCCTCATGCCCAAACCACCTCTCACCCCTTAGCTTGTGACAAAAATTCACACCCCATAGCCCAGCGCCCCTTGTCTTCCAACTCATGCTCAATCTTTGCTTAGCTAGGGGGTGGTCTGGCAGCAAGTCTCATCTGACTACACCACCCAGAACTCCAGCCCAAGTCTCAGAGTTGCCCTCCATTGTCTCAGCTCACAAGAAGAAAGGTCAGCACTCCAGGACCTTCCTGAGTTGTATTTACCCCAGCTGTAGAAGCTCACTGAACTCAATGTTCAGGTCTCAAATGATCTCAAAATCAACAAAATACCAATGAAAATGTGATGACAATAGTAGATCCTTCACACATGTCCTCAGAAGACCCAACACTATCTTCACAGTCTCTTTTACATTTAGGCATTTAGCTGACGCTCTTATCCAGAGTAACTTACTGTGCAGTGCAGTGTTAGGAGTCTTGCCCAGGGACCCGTACTGGTGTAGCTCAGCATTAGCTACCTAGACTGGGATTCAAACTCCCCCATCTCCCACATGGGGTGGTAGCTCTCTGGTTGGTCGTGGTGTTAACCACCTTCGGTTGATAGGAGAGGTCTTCAGTCCCCCACACATACATAGTCCGGCTTTAAACTACACGCCCACAAACATGTTGTGAAGTTAACCGAACTGTATGTCTGTGATACTGGTCAAAGGTCATTGTAATTTTTACACTGTAAGGTTTGTAATGTACAATGTTCAGTAGCAATCCAAATACCAGAACTCAGATAGAAATGTCAGATTGCTGGAAAACTCAGCGTGCAGTTGTGTCTCAGACAGATATGTAAATGATTATGGGTATGGTCTGGTTACACGAGGGCATGCACACATGGCGAACGGGATCTGGATGGCCGAGACAGATCCCCAGTACAGAGGATTTTCTTTCTCCACCATGAATCCAGGTTCTGTTTAGGATAGCTGGGTTTCAGTATGGAGGCCTCATGGAGAGCGAGTCAGTCCTGCCTTTTCTGAGGAGCTTTCCCAACTGCTGGTGTGATGATCGGGGGAGCCGTCGCATACAACAGTCAGTCACCCCTAGCAGTGATAAGGAGGATGCTAATACTCTGGCAATATGTACAGGACAGCTTCCTGTGCTGCCTCCAATGGCTGGGCTAATACAGGACAGTGCTCGCCCACAACGGCAAGGGTTTCCCAGGAATATCACTCCCTGGTCCTGGCCTTTGTCAGCAATTAAGGATTTATGGGACACCCAACTTCGACGACCCAGCAGTGTGAAGATCTCCAGACTCAGTTGCAACAATGTTCACCATCCTCTGCACAGCACGATCATCAGGCAGAGGAGCTCATTCAGTGGCAGACTGCTGTCCCAGTCCTGCTCCACAGACAGACTCAGGAAGTCTTTTGTCCCTCAGGCCATAAGACTGTTCAACTCCTCCCAGTACAGCAGATGAAAAAGTCTGTGACACTCTTTCATTCCGGTCCCTCCATGGACACACCCCCATCTCTGCACACACTCCCTCCTAAATGCCCTACATCTATTTATATTGTATTATTCTACTCCATTCTGTACTGTTTACACTTTTTGCACTGATAATTATTTATATTACTGCGTATTTGCACTGTCTGTATGGCTGAAAACAGCCATCTTCTTAATTTGCTTAGCAAACGGTATACCATTACCTCCATCTATACTTTACACTTTACACAGACACTAAGGACTCTATTTTTATACCTTCATACTTTATATAGTATTGTCTCTATTTGTACAAATCTATCTTGCTTCTGTTGTTACTTCTGTACAGTTTGTATACCTGCTACTGGATGCCTTGAATTTCCCTCTGGGATCAATAAAGTATCTATCTAACATCTGTGGGCAAATGTGCCGCAGGGTGCCATACGGAACCTGTATGCCCCCGTGTCTAACCATATCCCAGCTTGTATTCAGGCTAGAAGTGGCCCAACAGGGTACTAGAGCCAACTTTCAGTTCTCTCTTCACACTTATCCTTTCACTCTGATACTGTAATCAGTTTCAGATATCATCATCATATTCACAACCTGAAAGATTCATACCATTCCAACACCTCCTTCTTGGTTATTCCTTTTGTCGATGGAAATAAATAACAATACTGCTTCCTTTAATCTCATCATCTACAATAAGTCAGTTACATAACGTATTAACAATCTCTAATCTCTATACTGTTCATCTAACGTGGGTTTTCACCCTTTATGAGCAGGCGTGGGCAAACCTTTGACGAGACCTGCGTAGGAACAGCAGTCTCCCATAGATCTGAGAGCTTTCACAGAGCTGCACCCTGTCAGCCCTTTGTGTTAAAAGTCTCCTATTGAAGCACAAAGTTCATCTCTAAAGCTCTTAATCTGAAGATCTCGTTCTCCTTGACTGCCTCTCTGTAGTGTAAACTGTGACATCACCACTGAGGAACTACATCTGCATGTCAGGTGTGGGTATGTTGTGTGAATCCATGGTTACGGTGGATTCACCTCAATTCAGCACCAAAAACCTGAAACAGGTTGTCCCAAGACCTGTATTCCTGTGACGAGAGCGTCTGACTCAGCAAGACTAGTCTACGTAAAGCTCCAGATAGTTGAATACAGGGACGTCCTGCTGCTGAGTTTCACCATATGATACTGAACCCCAGTGTTTATATAAAACAGCCAGTTAAGCTTGAATTTAAAAAATAAGATATAAATATGTTACAGCACAGTTTAGAAAGGGCTGCTCAAACCTCCCTGAGAACTGTGTGGGTGTGGCTAAAAAAGCTTTATTGACAGCTCTTTGTCCAGCACTCTGCTTGCCCCCTCCCACATACAGAACGAACGTCATCATCCGGCTTTTATGTGGGGATAACTGGAGCAAAAAAAATCATGGGCGAACAAATGGATGGGTGAATAAGTGGCACATGAAAGAAGGAAGAGTTGGAGGGACAATGTTGGTGTAGAGATGAGGAAATTAATGGATGAAGGATCAGTGTTGGTGATGGATAAAGGAAGAGAACAGATGAAGGAACAATATTGAGGTATGGATGAAGGAATGAATGGATAATGGAACAATGTTGGTAATGGGTGAAGGAATGAATGGATGAAGAAACAATGTTGGTAATGGGTGAAGGAATGAATGGATAATGGAACAATGTTGGTAATGGGTGAAGGAATGAATGGATAAAGGAACAATGTTGGTAATGGATAAAGGAATGAATGGATGAAGGAACAGTGTTGGTAATGGGTGAAGGAATGAATGGATGAAGGAACAATGTTGGTGATGGACAAAGGAAGAGAACAGATGAAGAAACAATGTTGATGTATGGGTGAAGGAATGAATGGATGATGGAACAATGTTGGTAATGGTTGAAGGAATGAACGGACGAAGAAACAATGTTGGTAATGGGTGAAGGAATGAATGGATGAAGGAATAATGTTGGTAATGGGTGAAGGAATGAATGGATAATGGAACAATGTTGGTAATGGGTGAAGGAATGAATGGATGAAGGAACAATGTTGGTAATGGGTAAAGGAATGAATGGATGAAGGAACTATATCGGTAATGGATAAAGGAATGAACGGATGAAGAAACAATGTTGGTGTATGGATGAAGGAATGAATGGATGAAGGAACAATGTTGATGAGGGATGAAGGAATGAATGGATGAAGGAACATTGTTAATATATGAATAAAGGAATGAATGGAAGAAGGAACTATATTGGTACTGGATGAAGAAATGAACGAATAAAGAAACAATGTTGGTGTATGAAAGAAGGAATGACTGGATGAAGGAACAATGTTGATGAGGGATGAAGGAATGAATGGATGAAGTAACAATATTGGTAATGGATGAAGGAATGAACGAATAAAGAAACAATGTTGGTGTATGAAAGAAGGAATGACTGGATGAAGGAACAATGTTGATGAGGGATGAACGAATGAATGGATGAAGTAACAATGTTGGTAATGGATGAAGGAATGAATGGATGAAGGAGCAATGATGATGAGTGAAGGAATGAATGGGTGAAGGAACAATGTTGATGTATGGATGAAGGAATGAATGGATGAAGGAGCAATGTTGATGATGGGTGAAGAAATGAATGGATGAAGGAACAGTGTTGATGATGGATGAAGGAATGAATGGATGAAGGAACAGTGTTAATGAGGGATGAAGGAATGAATGGATGAAGTAACAATGTTGGTAATGGATGAAGGAATGAATGGATGAAGGAACAATGTAGATGATGGATGAAGGAATGAATGGATGAAGGAACAATGTTGGTAAAGGATAAAGGAATGAAGGGATGAAGGAACAATGTTGATGTATGAATGAAGGAATGAATGGATAAAGGAACATTGTTAATATATGAATAAAGGAATGAATGGAAGAAGGAACTATATTGGTAATGGATAAAGAAATGAATGAATGAAGAAACAATGTTGGTGTATGAAAGAAGAAATGAATGGATGAAGGAACAGTGTTGTTGATGGATAAAGGAATGAACGGATGAAGGAACAATGTTGGTGTATGGATGAAGGAATAAACAAATGAAGGAACAATGTTGATGATGGATGAAGGAATGAATGGGTGAAGGGACAATGTTGATGATGGATGAAGGAATGAATGAGTGAAGGAACAATGTTAATGTACGGATGAAGGAATGAATGGATGAAGGAACAATGTTGATGTATGGATAAAGGAATGAACGGATGAAGGAAAAATGTTGGTGGTAGAGTAAGGAATGAATAGAGGAATGAGAAATGTTGGCTCATGGATACAGGAATGAATGGATGAAGGAACAATGCTGGTATATAAATAAAGGAATGACGAATTAAGAAAACAAAGCTGCTGGATAAAGAAATGAACGGATGAAGGAACAATGTTGGTAATGGATGAAAGAATGAACGGATGAAGGAACAATGTTGGTAATGGATGAAGGAATGAACGGATGAAGGAACAATGTTGATGTATGGATGTAGGAATGAATGGATGAAGGATAGTCAGGAGACGGGGTCAGCATGAGCCCCCATACAGCAGCACCAGAGAAGGCAGAGAGTGCCAGGAGCTCGTAGTGCTCAGTCTCTCTCTGCCACCCTGGGTAGGAGGAGGTAGCCCTGAGGGAGAACTGAAGCCACACATGACCGCAGATCTGTGCGTGCGGTGTCTGTGTGTGGAATTGCAGATTCTCTGCAGAGCTGTGTTGTATGTAGCACCACCTGTAGCGGCGGTTGCAGCAATAAGAGAGACTTGAAGCATGAGCATAGTTGGGACTGTTAGCCTAAAGACGTGCCGCTAACGCTCTTCTATGCCTGGCTGTTTGGATGGCTTGGATGGTGGAGTAGTAGTGCAGTGGTTGTGCCCACTGTCAGGTTGAAGTGTGAGGTCGTGGATGATCTGCCTGCTATCTCTGCTACAGGTCATTCATGGTCATCCCAGAACTACTCCTGGCCCCCGGGTCTGTTGGGTCTGTTGGTCTGTCTGTAAGCTGTTTTGCTCCTTCATCAGAGCTGTCTATCACTTCCTCACCAGGTTTAAACTCAGTCTGACTCAACACAGTGTGTTAAACATTAGAGGCAGCAATAAGCATGAAGATCACCTTAGCATCCACTGGAGTGGACATTCATTAGAGGCCTATTACAGTTCCCCACAAAAACTGCCCTGAGGTCCTCTCAAACATTAAAAAAAAAAGTATTATATTTATATTTAGTAACAAAACAATGAATAAAGAATAAATGTCTGGCTTCTTCATGTAGAAACCATATTGTGGCAACAGGAAGTAGAATTTGTCAGCTTCCTGTCCCAACACAAGTGGTGGAGAGCCCAGGATGTCCTCTTTAAGGTACAGCAATACTCAGTAACATAAAAGTGTCCACTACAGAGGACACAAATAAATAGATGGGGTCTGAAGAGTTTAACTTAATGAAAAGGAAAACTCCGATTTAAATTTCTGGACCTTTAAGAGAGACCATTTCGGAACTAGGGACCCCAGTCGTTGTAGTTGTGTAGGTGCCAGTGTTTTCATTCTGTTGTGCTGTCCGGGGGGACCGGCCTTGAGCCACAGGCATGTCAGTTAAGAACTTGCACTCTCTTACAACGAAGCCATGCTGTCGTAGCACGTGTAGTATGTGGTTTGACACTGTCTTGCTAAACAAGCAGGTGCTAGCCTGAAAAAGATGGTGTCTAGATGTTGCTCCAAAATGGTACAAAGCCATATGAAGCCTTCATATATGTGCACTCCACCCACTAACAGACTCGTTGTGTTTGCCAGTCGAGCACACAAATGAAACCGGTGGGCTAAAATGAACATTACCTGGCCAAGCAAAGCATTATTTATATTATATATATATATATATACAGGGGTTGGACAATGAAACTGAAACACCTGTCATTTTAGTGTGGGAGGTCTCATGGCTAAATTGGACCAGCCTGGTGGCCAATCTTCATTAATTGCACATTGCACCAGTAAGAGCAGAGTGTGAAGGTTCAGTTAGCAGGTAAGAGCACAGTTCTGCTCAAAATACTGCAATGCACACAGCATTATGGGTGACATACCAGAGTTCAAAAGAGGACAGACTGTTGGTGCACGTCTTGCTGGCGCATCTGTGACCAAGACAGCAAGTCTTTGTGATGTATCAAGAGCCACGATATCCAGGGTAATGTCAGCATACCACCAAGAAGGACGAACCTCCACCAGCATCACGTAGTGACCTGGCCACTATCCTGCAAGAGGAATGGCTTAAACTCCCTCTGACCACTGTGCAGGACGCAGTATATGTCATTCCCAAGACGAACTGACGCTGTATTGGCCGCAGAAGGAGGCCCTACACCATACTAATAAATGATTGTGGTCCAACCCCTGTATATATAAGGTGTGTAAGACAGTAGGCCACAAAATATGTCACCTGAACCTACCCGACAGTGTGTAATACCTCCACCAGCACCAATAACAGCAGGGACTGGATTTGGCATGTACTGAACAAGTTTCTGGATGTAGCCATATCAATGTCAGTGTCAATCAATATCAAACACTCTTGCATCAAAGAACTGGTTAGTTGGATCAGATTTGGTGGATGTCCTCCCTGGTGTTTTACTGGTTGTTCCAAATAGTCCCACGGATTCCTGAGAAGATTCAAATCTGGGAATTTTTGGGGCCAGTCCAGATGTGTGAATGTTCCTGAATGTTGATCATGCCATGTGTCGGTCCAGAACATCACAGAGGTCTAATCTTTTCTCCAGAGAGCTTATATATCTTAATTTTCTTATTTTTTAGGAAAATGATGGGCATTTCGGCCACACCCTGAGGGGCACACCCTGAATAACTATTCCGGCTCTGCCTGGGTAATCTTCAGTGCAGTAGGGACTATTTACTCCTGATTCAGACTTACAGCTCAGAGGAGGATGCTCCGTGTCAAGCAATTTCAGAAACTGTTCGTGGGAATGTTCATCGTCTGCCTGGTTGGGTTAAGCCAGATCCAGCTGAAGTACACTCCAGAGAGGAAGTGTGCCTGTATGCAGTGTATGGGAGAAAGTGAAGAGGATCCCTGGTTCGCGGAGCGCTACAGGAGCCTGGTGCCTAAACTTCTCTCCAGGCAGAACAGCGAGCTCAATGCTAACACCAGCAGATGGTGGCGGGTAAGAAAGGTCCATCACCATGGACCTGCCAGTTTCAGCCTTTCCTGTTCAGCTTTAGAAATAAATGAGAGTTTGATTAGTTTGAGATCCAGTGACCTGCCTGTTTCTCAGGATCACTGAATATAGCAGATCTTATGGGATCAACTGGTAAACTGAACCCAGTATGAGGTAGGGGACGAAGACTGTTGACTAGTTGACATGTTGGCTTTATTGATAGGCAGGGATGTATTAACTTTGATGTTGACTAGCCAGTGATCCAAGGCTAGCAAGATGATCCAAGGCTCTTTGGAAAGAGCCTGTGGAGATCTGGTCTAACATTTTCCTCCTAACTTTGAAGATCAGTCATGGAAAATGAAGATCTCTGGTTTCCTGAAGAATTCAACAACAATCATGTGTGGTTGGTTATAAGCCGGTGAAGTCAGCTAGTTTTATTTCCATTAGGTTACAGTGGTTTAAATTCAACTGGCTCTTCAGACCTCCACCACAGGTCAGCACCCAAACAAGGCCACCTAAATCGGAAAATTCCCAAGATCTTGGGGTCCGTATCTTCACCATGATTTTTAAAATCAAACTTTCGCTCGTTGCGAGGCATTCCATCTTCCTGTTGTTTCATTCATGACCTCGTCAGTGATTAGTCACCATCCATTCAGTTTCATCACATTACTGTCAACTGAGTGTGTTAAAGTTATTTTGGTAAATAGTTTTTTACCAGCCCAAATCAGAAAAAGATGATACCGTGTCACGCTTCCAGGTTTCCCCAGCTCCACTTCCCAAAGTGCATCATCCGATGACATCACACCCACATGTCCCCAGCCATCCAATCAGCACCGCTCTAGGTCACCTGAGTTTTAGCCCAGCTGCATCCACTTAGCCTCAGTATATATCGTAGCTGTCCAATGAAAAACATGTATCTCCAGTTTTGTCTATTTTGACTTTTATGCATCATTTGAACACATCAGCTGCTGTTTACACTGAGTGAGAATCTCGTGATGAATGGACCAACAGAAATGGCCCAAAACTGCTTGGGAAGACATCTGGTTCCATTGACTTACATTAAATTTGAATGAGGTTTTTGGCCTCTCCTGTAAAGTTGCCATTTTGGAGATACATGTTTTTCTTTGGACAGCGACAATATACCCCTCTCAGACACTTCCTCATTGCGAAGTTTTGTCGAACCTGGTTCGCATCTCTGAGTGTTTCTCCTCTGTTTATCCTGACTCTGGCTTTTGACTCTTTTTGGCTTTGACCTCCTCTCTTTGCTTATCCATTGTTGGCTTTTGTCTTGATCTACTCTCTGGCTATCGACCTTTCTCTTGTTACCTAGACCATTCTCTTGTCTAGCCCTTCCGCTTTGTTTGCCTCGCTGCCTGCCTACTCTGGTTTTGACCTCGGCATGTTCTCTGACTTGGACCTTGTCTCCCCCTTTATGTTTGTCCATGTATTGTTGCCGTGCTTGTTTACTTGTGTGCCCAAAGCCCATTCGACCTTAAGCTCTGCGTGAGTTGGTCCTGGTTCTTTTGTTCCTGACACTGGGGATGCTTAGGACTGCAGGCAGGCCAGTTCAGTACCCGGACTCTTTTCTTCTGTGCCATGCCTTTGTAAGAAGTGCGTCACAGAAATGACCGTTTGCTGCAGACACAGAATACCACAGCTGACCCCATACCACGGCAGACCCTGGCTGGTGGACTAGATGGTTGTCTTTTCGTCATCTGTCTGGAGCACAAAAAACGTCTGGAATCCTGACATGTCTGACCACAATACATGTGTGATGGTTTATCCCAGATGCCCCAGAGCCCAGAGAAGTTGACGGCGTTTCTGGACATAGTTAGCATATGACTTATGTTTTGCACAGTACAGCTGTAACTGACATTTGTAAATAGAACTCTGTATGGTAGTGCCTGATAAAGGTTTGTTAAAGAAACCCCCTTTGCCCACGTGGTTATATCAGTTATTGTTGGATGACAGTAATGATGCAGTGCCGTCGTAGGGATTGGAGACAAGTAATTGCACCGGAATGCCTTATGATTCCTTAAATCATTTAATGATTGCAATTTTTTTCATGAACAGTTTTTGAATAGTTTTTGTTTTTTTGACATTTTCCATTCTGTCCTAACATTTTCTGATTTGGGGTTGCATTATATGACAGTAGGTTCAGTAAAGGCTCAGTAACATGAACGATATTCTATGTGTGCGCAGGGTCTTCAAAGCAGACGAAGTAAAATGAACTTCAGTGAAGTGGCAGATATTCTGCTCTCGCTGTTCCCCGATGGAGATCCCTACTCAGACGCTGGTCCTCATCGCTGCAGAACCTGTGCTGTGGTGGGCAACTCTGGGAATCTGGAAGGATCAAATTATGGCCCTCTAATAGACTCTCATGACTTTGTTATAAGGTACCAAAGAAAAGATTGCTTGATGATAGGTGTGTTATGATAACGAGCGAGACTATGTGACTCCTGATTGTGTAGTAGAACAGTTTAAGTTGTGGAGGAGGAGTGCAACACCATTGCTTCAGGCAAGAAGGCCATGGGTTGGATTCCCAGTTGGGGTGTCCAGGGTTTGAAATTTGCTTGTTCTCCCAGTGTCCGTGTGGGTTTCCTTTGGGTGTTCCGTTTTTTTCCACATTTAACTCTCTGGTAAAGTTCTTGAAACGCACCCTGTTTAGCATCAGGCCATAACAGAAAGTGAGAATGGGTTCTCTTCCAAATGGTGTTGGCTGAACAAACACCAGACACCATTTTCTCCAGAAACAAATCGGTTTGTATACATGACATGCGGCTACGCTGTACAGGATAGGGTTTGGAGACTTGCCAAAATAGTCAACAAAACAGTGAACTACTTGTAGTTCCAGGGAGGGGACAGTACAGATAGCCCACTGGTAGTAAAGACAGGGAGGGGACAGTACAGATAGCCCACTGGTAGTAAAGACAGGGAGGGGACAGTACAGATAGCCCACTGGTAGTAAAGACAGGGAGGGGACAGTGCAGATAGCCCACTGGTAGTAAAGACAGGGAGGGGACGGTGCAGATAGCCCACTGGTAGTAAAGACAGGGAGGGGACGGTGCAGATAGCCCACTGGTAGTAAAGACAGGGAGGGGACAGTGTAGATAGCCCACTGGTAGTAAAGACAGGGAGGGGACAGTGCAGATAGCCCACTGGTAGTAAAGACAGGGAGGGGACGGTGCAGATAGCCCACTGTAGTAAAGACAGGGAGGGGACAGTGCAGATAGCCCACTGGTAGTAAAGACAGGGAGGGGACAGTACAGATAGCCCACTGGTAGTAAAGACAGGGAGGGGACGGTGCAGATAGCCCACTGTAGTAAAGACGGGGAGGAGACAGTGCAGATAGCCCACTGGTAGTAAAGACAGGGAGGGGACGGTGCAGATAGCCCACTGGTAGTAAAGACAGGGAGGGGACAGTACAGATAGCCCACTGGTAGTAAAGACAGGGAAGGGACAGTACAGATAACCCACTGGTAGTAAAGACAGGGAGGGGACAGTGCAGATAGCCCACTGGTAGTAAAGACAGGGAGGGGACAGTGCAGATAGCCCACTGGTAGTAAAGACAGGGAGGGGACAGTGCAGATAGCCCACTGGTAGTAAAGACAGGGAGGGGACAGTACAGATAGCCCACTGGTAGTAAAGACAGGGAGGGGACAGTACAGATAGCCCACTGGTAGTAAAGACAGGGAGGGGACAGTACAGATAGCCCACTGTAGTAAAGACGGGGAGGAGACAGTGCAGATAGCCCACTGGTAGTAAAGACAGGGAGGGGACAGTACAGATAGCCCACTGTAGTAAAGACAGGGAGGGGACAGTGCAGATAGCCCACTGGTATTAAAGACAGGGAGGGGACGGTGCAGATAGCCCACTGGTAGTAAAGACAGGGAAGGGACAGTACAGATAGCCCACTGGTAGTAAAGACAGGGAGGGGACAGTGCAGATAGCCCACTGGTATTAAAGACAGGGAGGGGACGGTGCAGATAGCCCACTGGTAGTAAAGACAGGGAGGGGACAGTGCAGATAGCCCACTGGTAGTAAAGACAGGGAGGGGACAGTGCAGATAGCCCACTGGTAGTAAAGACAGGGAGGGGACGGTGCAGATAGCCCACTGGTAGTAAAGACAGGGAGGGGACAGTGCAGATAGCCCACTGGTAGTAAAGACAGGGAGGGGACAGTGCAGATAGCCCACTGGTAGTAAAGACAGGGAGGGGACAGTGCAGATAGCCCACTGGTAGTAAAGACAGGGAGGGGACAGTGCAGATAGCCCACTGGTAGTAAAGACAGGGAAGGGACAGTGCAGATAGCCCATTTACTTAGTAACTGTCCATCACAGTTATGAGCTTGGTATCCATGGATACCGTCTTCCATCTGAACCTAAGGATGCTCTAGAGGGCCTGTCCCTGTTGCTGTTGTACATCTGCCTGTCAGTTAAGCATGTATGAACTGTTCTACAGGATGAACAAAGGCCCCATCAAAGGCTATGAAAAGGACGTTGGGACAAAGACCACTCACCGTGCCTTTTACCCAGAGAGTGCGGTGGACTTGGATAACTCCACCCACCTCGTCATGGTACCATTTAAAATTCTGGATCTTCAGTGGCTCATCAGCATCTTCACCACCAAACACATCACACGGTGAGTGTACATACACACATACTGTGATCCAGAGAAATACACACATACACAGGAAAGTCACATTATTATGACCACCAGCTAATATCCAGAGTAACCCCAGTGTGTAGCTCAGACAGCAGTTAGAGTATGGGCCCCAGGGAAAACCATCAGCATGTATAGGTCTAGATGATCTCCAAGAATAGATTCATACCCAGACTGCTTGGAAGTACCTTCCGCATGGATGAGTGGGCCCAGAGAATGGCATGAAAGTCTCCCCAGACCATAAGCTTGTGTTCTTCCACAAGTAGGAAGTGGTCATGATAATGTGACTCAACCATGTAATTCATAGAGTGTTATTAAATCCATACATGTTTTTTACTGTCTGGTTGATACTCTTCATCCCTTGTTCTTCTTTTTGCTGTTTAGCACATATATGTCCGTGAAAAGAATAATACGAGCAAACAGGGACAAGGTGAGGACCAATGCTGAGGACCACCAGTGTCTAAAGAAATATCAATACTTACTACAGTGTATTTTATTGGTGCCCTTAAAGGGTTAATCAGAAAGCTGAAATATCACTGTTGTAAACCTGGCTTTAAGAAGTGCTCTCCATCTGGTTCTTAAAGGTGATGATAGTACATCCCGAGTTTATTAAATATGTCTATGAGAGCTGGCTGAAAAAACAGGGGGCATATCCTTCTACTGGCTTCATCATGCTGGTGTTCTCCCTGCACGTCTGTGACCAGGTAATGTCTTAGTTTTGATTTTTAATAACTAATGAATGTATAAGCAAGCGGGCCAGGCCTGCACTCGCTCAGTCTGAGCTGTGATTCAGTTTTAAGATAATCTGTTGCTGGTCTGTCCAGCTACGCTACATTCACTGTCATGATTAAATGGTCTTTACAGATTGCAGTCTGTACCGAGATTTCTTATAAAGTCCAGTCTGTATAGTCAGACTGCCTTCACTGAGTCTGTACTGGGATTTCTTATAGGGGCCAGTCTGTACAGTCAGACTGCCTTCACTGAGTCTGTACTGGGATTTCTTATAGGGGCCAGTCTGTACAGCTAGACTGCCTTCACTGAGTCTGTACTGTGATTTCTTATAGAGGCCAGTCTGTACAGCCAGACTGCGGTCGCTGAGTCTGTACAGTGATTTCTTATTCGGGCCAGTCTGTACAGCCAGACTGCCCTCACTGAGTCTGTACTGGGATTTCTTATAGGGGCCGGTCTGTACAGTCAGACTGCCTTCACTGAGTCTGTACTGTGATTTCTTATAGGGGCCAGTCTGTACAGTCAGACTGCCTTCACTGAGTCTGTACTGGGATTTCGTATAGAGGCCAGTCTGTACAGTCAGACTACCTTTACTGAGTCTGTACTGTGATTTTGTATAGAGGCCAGTCTTTACAGCCAAACTGCCTTCACTGAGTCTGTACTGTGATTTCTTATAGAGGCCAGTCTGTACAGTAAGGCTGCCTTCACTGAGTCTGTACTGGGATTTCTTATAGGGGCCAGTCTGTATGGACTTGAATGTTCATTGTGTCCAGAAAGCTGTCTAAAACTGTTTGAATCTGTTCATCATTTGGAGGGAGATTAGTAATATGTCTGAATAGATAATAATTGGCTCACTCTAGGAATTAATATCAAGAAGATCCAGGCTGTGCATTCAGGTCTCCACAGATCAGTAAAACTTCCTGATCTGTTTGTGGAGACTAGGTAAAATTTCTAAAATAAAATGATAATATGCAGATTCACTGGATGTTTTACAATGTCGAAGGGAATTTCTATGATTTATTATTTTAAACTGGTTTTAATTCTGGTCTTTTCTTTTCCTGCAGGTGAATGTATTTGGGTTCGGCGCTAGTCAGAGCGGGGATTGGTACCATTACTATGATAAAAGATATCACCATTATCTCAACAAAGGGAAGCACAGAGGAGGGGTTGAGTACAACCTCACCCAGGAACTCCTCTCCAAGAACAAGATCCAGATGTACAAAGGATGGTGAAATAGCGTCAGGTGAAAGAATCATCAATCAATCAATATTTATTTATATAGCGCTTTTTACAACCAACGTTGTCTCAAAGCAGCTTCACAGATAATCAATTTGTTCTAAAAAAGAAAAGAACCACAAGGTTAATGTACAGATATGTGAAGGGGGTAAGTTGGGGGATAAAAACCGGGTCCAAGCCCCCCTTGAGCAAGCCAGAGGCAACAGTGGCGAGGAAAATCTCCCTTGGGTAAGGAAGAAACCTCAAGAGGGACCAGGCTCAAGGGCGGAACCCAACCTCCTCAGGTCGAACCCGGATGAGACGAGAGAGACAGATAGAATTAACATAGAGGAACATCTAATAGATGACTGCAAAAAGAACTTTCTTTCCTTTCATGATTGAAGTTCTGATGGAATGTTAATTATTGATTAGAAAGCCTATTGACTATATGATAGAAAAGAATACCATGTAATATATAATAGATATGTAATAAATATGTAATAAACCTGTAATATGTAATTAAAGTTTTTATACCTACTTGGAGGTTGTACTCTGTAATATTTAAGGATTTAGAAACCTCTTGGAAATGGATTAATGTAATTCCTAGTATTTGTAATGCTGGTTGTTCAAATACCAAGAAATTCCTTGTTATTGTTGGTTTCATTAAACATGTTATTGATACACTGTGTAAATCTCTCTCTCTCTCTCTCTCTCTCTCTCTCTATTTCTCTCCCATCCCTGTTTACCTATTAAGTGTTAAAAATGCAATTCAAAAGACTAATATATTACTGGATGATGATTTATTAGTATTGTGTTTAATCTAAACTACTAACATTGTTACCATTTGTTTGTTTGACATTAAATGTATCTGATTAAAATATGAAGTATATTGTCTTTATTTAATTATGTGACTTAAAAGTAATATATTTAAAAAGGAGAAGTTACATTACTGTACCGCCAGCGACAGACGCAAGGGACAGGGGCGTGGGGGTGGTGATGGTGAAACACCAGCCAAAGCTACGCTGGGTGTGACTGGAGGAGGACGTCAGCTGTGAGAGGGTGAGAGTATGACGACAGGTGTTTATATTTATAAAACTTAATGCACTGCTCCCACAACACTCGTCAAGGAACTCAATGCCCAATCTCTACATCTACCTGTTCGCACTGACGACCCAGAGTTGCTCTCCTAGTCCCTTAGTGGACTGCATTCTCCCTGAGTTTGCAGACCAAGGAAAGTTCACCCTTGAGGCAGCCAGTGAAGATTATTCCACCATCTGGGTGCCAGGAGAGAGAAGAGTCCTGACCCTAGGCCTCCATGCATCTTTAAGGGTGGTGGTTCAAGCCCAACTGTAATTGAAGCTTCAAAGTCTCAAGGTACCGTTTGACTTCTGACGGGCCTGGTTGCAGCTGAAGAGTGACATAAGACTCGGGAAGGGATCGCTGATCATTTGCAAGGAGCTGATTACAGTAGTCAAGTTACATATTATATACACCTGTAATATGATTAACCTTGTAAGTCGCTCTGGATAAGAGCGTCAGCTAAATACCGTAAATGTAAATGTAATCGAATCCATGACTGAATCCGGTTCCCAGTATGGGCTGAGAAGTGGTCATTCAGAAATGCACAGAGGCTTCGTCCATCTTCAGACAGAACAACCGAGGAGCTCTTGAATGAGATGGCAGAATCAGGATCACAACTAGGACCTGTAGTTCCAGGGATGAACAGCAGCTCAGACCTCAGAAGGAAGAACATGAAGGCATGCCATGGACAGGAAAAGCAGGGAGGGAGAGTTTGAAAGATAGAAGGTGCTGACCTGAGCAGTAAAGGGGGGTATCTGTCCAGGTGTAGTTCTGCTTAAAATGAGCTCAGTGCATTCTGGGAGACTGGCTGAGAGAGAGGTTGATGGATGCCAGCAGTGGTTCGAGTCACAGTGACTGCAAATGATGTTTCTGATGGACAATTGAGTTCACCAAAAGAATGATCAGGGTTCTATTGATGGGAAAGAGCCACAGAAGAATCTCAGTTATCTATAAAGTTCCCAGAAAAAGAGAAGTAAAGACAGACAAGGTTGAGGAGACCCATCTGTGTTGATGGTGCATGTGGCACACTGGTGAGTCCACTAACCGCACCGCTTCCGTATGCCCCTGAGAACTTTTTGTACATTAATGGATACTAATGTGAATTACCAGGCTTGGTCTGTTTACTTTCTTGGTCTATACTCAGAAAGAGCCTGGTCTTTAGCCAAAGAGATCCAGCTATGGGGCTTCTACGTTTCCATGCCAAGAAAGCTTTTATCTCCGTTCCCATCCTAAAGCACTCAGAACCAGCAGAACCTTTAAAGCCAAAATCGATACCCCAGAAGCTGATATTGGCGCTGTCATGTGCTAACACATAGGCAATCCCGGTAAGCTCCAAAGACCTTCTAATTCCTCAAGTTAACCCAAACAGAATGAAATGATGATGGTAATTTTTTACTGCAAGCTTTTAAGGAATGGTAGAATCGTTTAGAGGGTTCGAATCACCCCACCCGGAGATCAAATCATTTACAGCATTTAGCTGGCGCTCTTATCCAGAGCAACTTACGAGGTTAATGAGTACAGGCGGGCCAATGTAGTGTTAGGAGTCTTGCCCAAGGACTCTTATTTGTGTAACATAGCATAGTCACCCAGACCAGGATTCGAACCCCAGCCTTCCACATGTAGAGGTGGCACCCTGGGTAGTGGGGTTACCCAGCTATACCAACCACATTCAACTCATATATCTAACAGTAATGTTGTTTATTATATCTTGTTTATTGCCTTCTATGATTTTTAAACAGAACTGGGCATTTAGAGCATGTAGACACCAAGTCTAGGTACTTACCCAACAAAGATCATTAGAAACTGTCTGGATCTCCAAAAAGTGGGGGTTACAGATTCTGCTATCACAGCATCACTACATCTGCTATCACTACATCTGCTATCACTACATCTGCTATCGCAGCATCACTGTATCTGCTATCACTACATCTGCTATCGCAGCATCACTGTATCTGCTATCACTACATCTGCTATCGCAGCATCACTGCGTCTCCCATCACTACATCTGCTATTGCAGCATCACTGCATCTCCCATCACTACATCTGCTATCGCAGCATCACTGCATCTGCTATCACTGCATCTGCTATCACTGCATCTCCCATCACTACATCTGCTATCACAGCATCACTGCATCTCCCATCACTACATCTGCTATCACAGCATCACTGCATCTCCATCACTACATCTGCTATCACAGCATCACTGCATCTCCCATCACTACATCTGCTATCACAGCATCACTGCATCTCCCATCACTACATCTGCTATCGCAGCATCACAGCATCTGCTATCACTGCATCTCCCATCACTGCATCTGCTATCGCAGCATCACTGCATCTGCTATCACTGCATCTCCCATCACTGCATCTGCTATCGCAGCATCACTGCATCTGCTATCACTGCATCTCCCATCACTGCATCTGCTACCGCAGCATCGTGGAACTAGAGGACGACGCCTGGTTCAGCGACAAACTCAGCTCAACCTGTCCATCTAGCTGCTGCTGTCCAGGATGAATGTAGAGGCCTCTGATGACACCTGCAGGTGGTGGCAGGTCAGTAAACCTTTATCTCTGATCTAGAACCATTTCAGAGTTTCCCCAGTCGGACTTTACTGAACTTTAGCTGGACAGTGACGACAGTGAGGGGCCGTCCTTGGGCTCCTGTGTGCTGTTTCCAATGTGCTTTGGTTTGTACAGCAACATTAAATGGAAAGACTGGGATTAAAATTCATGAGAGATAAAGAGAGTCTCTTCTTGACCTCTCTCGCTCTGCTCTCCCTTCCTTTTCTCGTTCTTCTTCTTCTTCTCTCTCTCTTTATATGGCCATCCCTGCACCCTTTCTTATTCCTTCTTTGATTTATAGTCATTGGATTTAACTCTGTACTCCGCACTGTGAATTGTTGACCCTCTCAGTGGAAGCCAGACTTATGAAGACATCTACCTTTACATTATTGGCATAGGAGACAAACTTATCTGGAGCGACTTACAGTCATGCTTACTGTTCATTCAGAGAATGTTTCCTAGTGAGTACCAGAAGGTTAGCTTGCCTTGAGTGCAGATGCTGCCCAAACAGGGGTCAGTGTTGATGCCTAGAGAGAAGAATAGCTCTAGAAGAGCTCTACATAACAATCCCAGGCCAGCAGAAACGTTAAACAGCATTTCGGTATATACCTATATATATATATATTTACTCACTTAGGTACTCTAGAAAGAGATGGGTCTTAAGTCTGCTGTTAAGACAACCAGTGGGAATTCATTCCACCATGTGGGCCAGAGAAGAGTCTGGACGCTTGTCTTCCATGCATTTTAAGGGATTGAGGCTCTGGCCGAGCTGTACGCGAAGCTCAAAGCAAGCTAGCGAGAGCTAGAAGGGAACTCCTCTACGGCTAGTTGAGCCACCTGCTGCAGTTCACCCCTAGGACTGAGCTGCAACCTTCTTGGCAGTCCAGGGAAATTTAAAACAGTCTGTCTGGTTCATTTTGGCATAATGCCAATAACAGAACAGGCAGCTGCCGTGTGCTCGTGTGGTTGGGGTAGCTCAGTGGGTAACACCACTACTCAGGGTGCCACCTCTACGTGTGGGAGACTGGGGTTTGAATCCCAGTCTGGGTGACTATGCTGAGCTATGCCACTAGGAGTCCCTGGGCTAGACTCCTAACACTGCGTTGGCCTACCTGTAATCATTAACCTTGTAAGTCGCTCTGGATAAAAGCGTCAGCTAAATGTAATCATTAATACTTTCTATGTTGGACGCTTCAAGAAAACTTCATCCGTTTGTTTCCACCTAAAGCTTCTATATAATAAGAGTCTTTACTTGTATTGTTTAAATGCAGTAAAATGATGATATTACATATAAATCATGATACAATGTAAAATGGAGAGCTTCCTGTGGAATGCTGGTTCTTCTTATTGGCAATTTCAGGACCCGCCACCAGAGGTCAGTGTTCACCAAGTATTTGCACATAGGTACACGGGAAGCGTTGCATCTGCTTTTAGTCCAATTCAGTTCTAGGTCTTATTATTTTCATAACCGCACCTCTGCACATTGTAGAGTTTTGTTGTTGACATGACGCATGCTAAGTATCAAAATTCAGACATAAAAGAACATTTTTTATACAAAATTAAATAGGCCGTTCCTTTAATATTCCAAGTACTGAAGTACATTTACATTTCAGGGATTTAGCTGACGATCTTATCCAGAGCGACCTACAAGCTTATTTGTGTTACAGGTAGGCCAATGTAGTGTTAGGAGTCTTGCCCAAGGACTCTTATTGGTGTAGCTCAGCAGTTGCTACCTAGATTGGGATTTGAACCCCAGTCTCCCACATGGGTGGTAGCTCTCTGGTGGGTAGAGGTGTTAACCACTGAGAAACACCAACCACAGAGTACAGACAGTTGTCTGCAGACGTTTGGTGCCTTTGGTAGAATCCTGGGTGGTTTTCCTATTCAAACACAGTTGCTGTTTATTTGATTGAGTTGACTTATGGATTATAAATGTGGCCTGTGGGTAAGTTATGATGCATTTTCTATTTAATTTTTTACTTAATTAAAAGTGTGACTGTAACAGAAATGTTTACTAAAAAAACATGATTTTTTTAAAAGTATAAACTGATTAATTTGTTAATTTAGGCCAGTCATTCTCTGATTCTCTGAGGAATTTTTCTTCCGCATTTAACCCATCCATGAAGTGAAACACCCACATACACGCACACTGGCTGCCAGTGAGCACACGTCCCCAGAGCAGTGGGCAGCCCAATCCACAGCACCCAGGGAGCAGCTCGGGGTGGGGTCCCATGCTGAAGGACACTTCATTACTGTTGGTTCAAGGAGTCGAACCAGCGACCCTCCTGTCACAAGGCTGGTTCCCTAACCTTCCCAGTCCATGACTGCCAGTGGGGTGCTGGGATAGGCTCCATCACTCCTGTGATCTGAAGTCTTTAAAACGATTGTATGCTGCTCCTCCTGTACTGGACGTATGGGTGCACTGGCCACGTCTGGTCCTCTGTTTCATAACCCAAAGCAGCTGGTGTTACACAACTTGTGGGTTTTTAGGACTGTGTGGGAGTGTGCTTAAATATGCATGAGCTTCAGTGTAGCTCAGTGTGGAGCTGGACTTCATGCTGTTGTCAAACCAAGTGGGTTCCCTGCATGATGGGGACGTGTGCAGGAGACAGGTGTCCTCCAAGTAGAACAGATTTACATGACGAGTCCATCTGTCCACACTAACCAGTTACGTCACGGGCTGCTGGTTTGAGACGTACAGTATGTACCCTGGAGGTTAGTATTTGTAATGTGAGGTTCAGGACTAGCCACTTTATTAGAAACACCTGCCTTGTACTTCACTCACTGGCCACTTTATTAGAAACACCTGCCTTGTACTTCCACTCACTGGCCACTTTATTAGAAACACCTGCCTTGTACTTCCACTCACTGGCCACTTTATTAGAAACACCTGCCTTGTACTTCCACTCACTGGCCACTTTATTAGGAACCCCTACCTTGTACTTCCACTCACTGGCCACTGATTTAGAAACCCCTACCTTGTACTTCCACTCACTGGCCACTTTATTAGAAACCCCTACCTTGTACTTCACACACTGGCCACTTCATTAGGAACCCCTACCTTGTACTTCCACACACTGGCCACTTTATTAGAAACACCTGCCTTGTACTTCACACACTGGCCACTTCATTAGGAACCCCTACCTTGTACTTCACACACTGGCCATTTTATTAGAAACCCCCACCTTATACTTCCACTCACTGCCCACTCTATTATAAACACCTACCTTGTACTTCTACTGATTGGACACTTCATTAGAAACCCCTACCTTGTACTTCCACTGATTGGACACTTTATTAGAAACCCCTACCTTTTACTTCTTTTAGTATTCACCTACCTTGTACTTCCACTGATTGGACACTTTATTAGAAACCCCTACCTTGTACTTCTACTGATTAGACACTTTATTAGTAACACCTACCTTGTACTTCTACTGATTGGACACTTTATTAGAAACCCCTACCTTGTACATCTACTGATTAGACACTTTATTAGAAACCCCTACCTTGTACTTCCACTGATTGGACACTTTATTAGAAACCCCTACCTTGTACTTCTACTGATTAGACACTTTATTAGTAACACCTACCTTGTACTTCAATTAAGTGGCCAGTTTATTGGAAACGCCTACCTTGTACTTCCACTCACTGCCCACTTTATTAGTAACTCCTACCTTGTCCTTCCATATACTGGCCACTTTATTCAAAACCCTAAAACCTGTTCTGCACTCACTGGCCACTTTATTAGAAACACTGACCTTGTACTTCCAGTCACTGGCCAGTTTATTAAAAGTACTTGCCATGTAGCTCGTACCACCACCCAAATCTAATAATATGTACTATGTGGTGGTCCTGAGCATTGAATGACAAGAAAAGAAACTATGCAGTGAAATAAACGTTACAGTAATGCAGACTCTGCAAAAGAGCTAAAATAATCATCCTTTATTTCACATTCTCACACACGATAAAAGACAAGAACTTCATATTCCTTCATCTGACAGAGGAAAGGATGAGTGGTTCACCGATGAGTGGGATTCTTCAGAATGCAAAACAAAGCGTGTATTAAATCTGTTCGCTTTTAAAAAAGTGACCTCAGGTTTGAAAACACAGTCCTCATACAGTTTCTGCTGTTCTGTTTAAGCAACAATAGCAATAACAACAACCAACAACAGCGTAAGTAAAGGCACTTAGCAGGACAGGAGCCTGACATCCGTCTGATTTAGTACTGACACAGCTAATCTCTCACTTCTCAGGGTTATCGGTTACCTGAACTGAGCCTGTACTGCGGTGGGTAGCACCGGTAGCTGGCTAACTACGCTAGCATTAGCATTGCCCAGCAAGAATCAAAGCACCACAGAACTGAATTTTTTTTATCGTTCAGTCACTTTAACACCAGATATTCTAACGTCTAACGTCAGATATGAGCTTTTATCCTCCTATAGGTTGTTATCGGCTGCATCAGTTAGCTGGATCCTGCAATAAAAGTTCATGTGTGGTTTATGTCGAGTCCCTGGCCTTGGGTTTGTACCTCCAGTTCCTTGGAGGTTAAGCAATCCACATCATGCCATACCCACCGGCGGACTCTGAGCCCGTCACCACTTCATGGGATTGTTTTCCGTATGGTGGCATCAGTGGAACATCCATCACATAACCGAGCCCTACATTTCCATGTACTCAAGGAACTATAGTCATAACAGTTCTTAATCCAAACCTGGAACTGCTCATGAGTGCTGTCATCACAATGAGGAGGGCCAATGGGTGGTCTTTGGCTGCATTCCCCAAAGGAACCCTGTCACTAATACTGTTAGTAATATGTACATGTGTTACGCAGTGCTCTTCTGGAAAGCCTTGACTAGGCTTCATCAGGAATAGACACAAAACAACATACTTTCATTAAACTAAACTTCAAAGCTCGGCGTTCCCATCTTCCCAAAGACGGCACATACGGAACCATATTCACAGCGGTTAGTCAATAAAGTGAAAGTCGAAGGAGAGATTTATAAGACTTCAGGGGTGGAGATGTAAACATACTCGTTCAGAGTCGTCAGATGTGAAATTCTTCATGTTTACCAAATCAGAATTGTTCACAGTGGTGGTGATGGTAACCAGACGTCCAGCTCTTAAAGCTTCCTCGCAGCATTTCATGTTTACAAAAATGAAGACGAACAGACTGGAAAGCCCATAGAAGGACCAGCAGCTGGGCAGACGTCTTGTGTTGGGCTTGATTTGGCCAACAGAGGGCGCTGCTACTGCAACGTATTCACCACTTCTACCAACTGCTGGCATAGTTTTAGTGAACACGGCTGGGTAAAACTCCACCACCATCACGACAAATGTCTCTAACACAGGGATTAAAGCAGGGTGGGTTATGGGATTTGAATCGAACTACAAGGTGGTGTCTAGTATCTGCTTCGTAGAGTCTTCTCCAATGTGGCTCCATACCCTCTACAAATAGTGCATCAAGTATTAAACTGTCACTTTTTCAGCCGTCCATATACGATATATGGCGTAGTGATAGTAGCGTATCTGTCTCTCCAGAACTAGAGCTAGTCCGGGGGTGTGTTTAGGATCTGGCTATTGGGCTACATGCATGGGTCTCCTTTCTGCAGCCGAGGATCTCTTTATACTACCACAGTAGCTCTGTTCAGACAAGATACATGGGGAGGTGGGCTTTGATTATCGCCTCGGCTTCTCAGTGATCTTAGTCCCGTCTGAATCCGCTGTGATAGCCATTTTTACTGGCTGTGTGGAGTAATTCCAGAGATCTACCTTTACGAGTAGAACGAGCCACCAGATGAACCTGAGGTTGTATTAATCCCATGCAAGGGATGGCTGGACAGTTTTGGTTGGTGGACTTGTTGGGTTGGTGGGTACACGTGTATTTGGAGGTGACTGCAGTGTGGGAATGGAGGAGCCACTCCCATTTCAGTCATTTATGAGTTGGTCCTACATTTTATAGACGTCCTGCAGTAGAACAACATTACTCCGCCTCCCCGTGAGGAAGTAATCCCGTCCCATTAGGGCTTTAGAGTCACTTTGACACTTTTTACACACATAAAGATGTGTTTGGATAGTGGTATAGAAGGTGTGTTGTAGACATGGAGACCCCTGGTTCCCATCACCACCACTGTAACGCACACCTGAACAATCTCACACTAAACCCACTCTGAACCCACTCTGTTCACACCACACCCACTCTGAACCCACTCTGTTCACACTACACCCACAATAAACCCACTCTGTTCACACTACACCCACTCTGAACCCACTCTGTTCAGACCACACCCACTCTGAACCCACTCTGAACCCACTCTGTTCACACCACACCCATTCTGAACCCACTCTGTTCACACCACACCCACTCTGAACCCACTCTGTTCACACCACACCCACTCTGAACCCACTCTAAACCCACTCTGTTCATACCACACCCATTCTGAACCCACTCTAAACCCACTCTGTTCACACCACACCCACTCTGAACCCACTCTGTTCACACCACACCCACTCTGTTCATACCACACCCATTCTGAACCCACTCTAAACCCACTCTGTTCACACCACACCCACTCTGAACCCACTCTAAACCCACTCTGTTCACACCACACCCACTCTGAACCCACTCTAAACCCACTCTGTTCACACCACACCCACTCTAAACCCACTCTGTTCACACCACACCCACTCTGAACCCACTCTAAACCCACCTTGTTCACATCACATTTTTACATGGCTATATTCCAACCTCTCTGACTGACATATGTAAATGAGCTCCGTCTGGATTGGCTGCTTTCATTGAAAAACTGAAGCTGCAGTTGGGACATTTTAAATGGTCTGCTTATTTGTATTGACTACAGACTGTATGGACTCGGAGAGTGAACGTTAACGTCTGAACTGTCTGATTATAAACGAGTGTTCTCTGGTGTGGACTCTTTAATATCGGGAGTCACGGGTCATAAATAAGAAGAGAGATAGAACACAACAGTAAGGTAATACCTGCGTACTGAACACACTGAGACAAAGGAGAGACAGACGGAGGACGGGGGGAGCGCCTTTGGCATTGTTTGGTTTGTATGAGCACAAACATACTCTTGTCTCACACCCATAATCCCCTGCAGACGACTGACCCGCAGTAATACATGGACATCTGTCAGCAACAC
>JAMWET010006924.1:115000-140000 GCA_024036415.1 Prochilodus magdalenae | reverse complement strand
GAATGTCCCTGAGAGCATGCGGAACTAAGAGAGGAACCAGTAAAAGGAACCACAACTCAAAAGAAAAATAATCTCCTCAAGAACACAATACAGAACCACTAAGAGGAACCAGGGCTCATAGAAGCATGAGGAACAACGAGATGAACAAGGAAATATCCTCAAGAGCATATGCAACAAATAAAAGAACCACTGAGAGGAACCAAGACTCAAAAAGAGAAACTCACTAAGAGCATGAGGAACAACTACTGAGAAGAACCATGGTTCTCTAAAACTCAATAGCACAAGGAACAAAAAAGGATCTAGAAAATATCCCTGAGAGCATAAGGAACTAAGAGAAGAACCACTGAAAGGAACCAAGACTCAAAAAGAGAAACTCACTAAGAGCATGAGGAAGAACTACTGAGAGGAACCACTGAAAGGAACCACAACTCAAAAGAAAAAAGATCTCCTCTAGAACACAATACAGAACCACTAAGAAGAACCAGGGCTTCCCAAGAAACCTCCTAGAAGCAGGAGGAACAACGAGATGAACAAAGGAAATATCCCTAAGACCATATGCAACAAATAGAAGAACCACTGAGAGGAACCAAGACTCAAAAAGAGAAACTCACTAAGAGCATGAGGAAGAACTACTGAGAAGAACCATGATCCTCTAAAACTCAATAGCACAAGGAACAAAAAAAGGATCTAGAAAATGTCCCTGAGAGCATAAGGAACTAAAAGAAGAACCACTGAAAGGAACCAAGACTCAAAAAGAGAAACTCACTAAGAGCATGAGGAAGAACTACTGAGAAGAACCAATGCTTTTTAGGAAACTCCCTGAAAGCATGAGGTTGATGAACCAAACAATATCCCCAGGAGCATAAGGAACTAAGAGCGGAACCACTGAAAGGAACCACAACTCAAAAAATAAATCTCCTCAAGAACACAATACAGAACCACTAAGAAGAACCAGGGCTTCCCAAGAAACCTCCTAGAAGCATGAGGAACAACGAGATCCCTAAGACCATATGCAACAAATAGAAGAACCACTGAGAGGAACCAAGACTCAAAAAGAGAAACTCACTAAGAGCATGAGGAAGAACCACTGACCCTGACCAAGGCTCCCTACGAAATTCCCTAAAAGCATTAAGAACATAGAGATGAACCAGAAAATGTCCCTGAGAGCATAAGGGACTAAGGCGAGGACCACTGAAGACAATCAGGACTCGAAAAATAAAACTCCGTAAGAGCATGACCACTAACGGAACCAAGGCTTCCTAAGAAACTCCCGGAAAGCAAGAGGTTGAGGAACCAAACAATATCCCTAGGAGCATACGGAACTAAGAGAGGAACCACTAAAAGGAGAACCACTAAGAAGAACCAGGGCTTACCAAGAAACCTCCTAAAAGCATGAGGAACAAAGAGGTGAACAAGGAAGAACCACTGAAAGGAACCAAGACTCAAAAAGAGAAAATCACTAAGAGCATGAGGAAGAACTACTGAGAAGAACCATGGTTCTCTAAAACTCAATAGCACAAGGAACAAAAAAAAAGATCTAGAAAATGTACCTGAGAGAATAAGGAACCAAGAGAAGAACCAGAAAAAGAACCAAGACTCAAAAGGGATCCTCCCTAGGGGCATGAGGAAGAACCACTCAGAAGAACCAAGGCTGCCTGAGACACTCCCTTAGGGAGCTACAGCAGTGACTCTTAGAACAGTCGGTACAGATCTGGAGATCTGCTAATACAGGACCGTAGATATGAGCTCATGGTTCTCCGGCTAGAACTGTGAGAACAGGTTAAGAGTTCATGACCCGGGTTTAACAGATCCTGTAAAACAGACCCCTTATATGACCATGCTAACGTGACCCCAGTTCATTCAGGAAGAGGACCGACGTGTAACACTAATCTGCTCGGAGTACGTGATCCATAAACTCATCAACAGAAAAACGGAGGTGCAGTGGACACTGTCCACCAGCAGGTGGCGACACTGCACTGCTCCTAGAAATGAAGCTGGTACCGTGTTGCTAATACAGCATCTGCTGGTCAGACGTTTGGACACTGCTCATCATATATCTACTGTTTCCCACACTGTAGAACCTCAGAGGTATCAGAGGGTGGTCTTCAGAGTGGACCCTCTTAGAACCAGCTCTGTACTCTCCTGGCCATTCTCTCCAGACGCTTTGCTCATTTGATAGAGCATTAGTGAGCTCAGGTACTGATGTTGGAACATTGCTGTGAGGATTTGATTGAGTATTAGTGAAGTCAGGTACTGATGTTGGAACATTGCTGTGAGGATTTGATTGAGTATTAGTGAGGTCAGGTGCTGATGTTGGAACATTGCTGTGGGGATTTGATTGAGCATTAGTGAGGTCAGGTACTGATGTTGGAACGCTGCTGTGAGAATTTGATTGAGCATTAGTGAGGTCAGGTACTGATGTTGGAACATTGCTGTGAGCATCTGATTGAGCATTAGTGAGGTCAGGTCCTGATGCTGGAACATTGCTGTGAGAATTTGATTGAGCATTAGTAAGGTCAGGTACTGATGTTGGAACATTGCTGTGATGATTTGATAGAGCATTAGGGAGGTCAGGTGCTGATGTTGGAACATTGCTGTGAGGATTTGATAGAGCATTAGTGAGGTCAGGTACTGATGTTGGAACATTGCTGTGAGGATTTGATTGAGCATTAGTGAGGTCAGGTACTGATGTTGGAACGCTGCTGTGGGGATTTGATTGAGCATTAGTGAGGTCAGGTACTGATGTTGGAACATTGCTGTGAGGATCTGATTGAGTATAAGTGAGGTCAGGTACTGATGTTGGAACATTGCTGTGAGGATTTGATTGAGCATTAGTGAAGTCAGGTACTGATGTTGGAACGCTGCTGTGAGGATATGATTGAGTATTAGTGAGGTCAGGTGCTGATGTTGGAACATTGCTGTGGGGATTTGATTGAGCATTAGTGAGGTCAGGTACTGATGTTGGAACGCTGCTGTGAGAATTTGATTGAGCATTAGTGAGGTCAGGTACTGATGTTGGAACATTGCTGTGAGCATCTGATTGAGCATTAGTGAGGTCAGGTCCTGATGCTGGAACATTGCTGTGAGAATTTGATTGAGCATTAGTAAGGTCAGGTACTGATGTTGGAACATTGCTGTGATGATATGATAGAGCATTAGGGAGGTCAGGTGCTGATGTTGGAACATTGTTGTGAGGATTTGATAGAGCATTAGTGAGGTCAGGTCCTGATGTTGGAACATTGCTGTGATGATTTGATAGAGCATTAGGGAGGTCAGGTGCTGATGTTGGAACATTGCTGTGATGATTTGATAGAGCATTAGGGAGGTCAGGTGCTGATGTTGGAACATTGCTGTGAGGATTTGATAGAGCATTAGTGAGGTCAGGTACTGATGTTGGAACATTGCTGTGGGGATTTGATTGAGCATTAGTGAGGTCAGGTACTGATGTTGGAACATTGCTGTGAGGATCTGATTGAGTATAAGTGAGGTCAGGTACTGATGTTGGAACATTGCTGTGAGGATTTGATAGAGCATTAGTGAGGTCAGGTACTGATGTTGGAACGCTGCTGTGAGGATTTGATTGAGCATTAGTGAGGTCAGGTACTGATGTTGGAACATTGCTGTGAGCATCTGATTGAGCATTAGTGAGGTCAGGTCCTGATGTTGGAACATTGCTGTGAGGATTTGATTGAGCATTAGTAAGGTCAGGTACTGATGTTGGAACATTGCTGTGATGATTTGATAGAGCATTAGGGAGCTCAGGTGCTGATGTTGGAACATTGCTGTGAGGATTTGATAGAGCATTAGTGAGGTCAGGTACTGATGTTGGAACATTGCTGTGAGGATTTGATAGAGCATTAGTGAGGTCAGGTACTGATGTTGGAACATTGCTGTGAGGATTTGATAGAGCATTAGTGAGGTCAGGTGCTGATGTTGGAACACTGCTGTGAGAATTTGATTGAGCATTAATGAGGTCAGGTCCTGATGTTGGAACATTGCTGTGAGGATTTGATTGAGTATTAGAAAGGTCAGGTACTGATGTTGGAACATTGCTGTGAGGATTTGATTGAGCATTAGTGAGGTCAGGTACTGATGTTGGAACATTGCTGTGAGGATTTGATTGAGTACTAGTGAGGTCAGGTACTGATGTTGGATGATTAGTTCTGGATCCCAAAGGTACTAGATGGAGCTACATCCCTCCAGAGAATGCAGCTCCACAGGCCGATGGTGGGGCCCACACTAGGCGGTGTTATTGCTGACCTCACGTGGAGCCACTTCAGAACCCCCGGTTCCACAGAGATCACGCTAGCTGTGTGAAGTGACGCTGTAGGTTTAATAGGTGAAGGATCTAAACAGATGGAGGTACCTCGTCACATATGTGCAGAGCGAAGATGAGCGAGAGGAAGCCGGTGGACGGGTATCTGCCATGGCCGTCCAGCCACGCCTCGTGGACGTACTTCAGAAAGGCGGGGTTGTAGACCAACACCTGAGAAACACACGGGAGCTTACAGAGGAAAACCACAAACCACAGGCAAACAAGCCACCGCTCCTCACTCGCGCTCCTCAGAAACACGAGGAGGCGCAGGAGGAGTCAATAAGAAAGAGATAAAGAATAAAGGGAGCCGCTCACCTTGTTCCTGTTCGCTTTAATCCGTGACATGACAGGCATGTATGTACTGAGAGAGAGAGAGAGAGAGAGAGACAGAGAGAGACAGAGAGAGAGAGAAAGAGAGACACAGAGAGAGAGACACAGAGAGAGAGACACACAGAGAGAGACAGAGAGACAGACAGAGAGAGGGAGAGAAAGAGAGTGAGAGAGAGAGAGAGATAGAGAGAGAGAGAGAGACAGAGAGAGAGAAAGAGACAGAGAAAGAGAGACAGAGAGAGAGAGAGAGACAGTTAGAGAGAGAGACAGAGAGAGAGAGAGAGAGAGACAGTTAGAGAGACTGCTAGTTATCACTTCATGCCTGTCAATAAGATCAGACATAATAATATTAATAATAATAATAATAATAATAATAATAATAATGATAATAGTATCAACAACAACAAAACAACAAAAATAATAATAATAATAATAATAATAATAATAAAATTTTATTAATTAATTAGTTTAGTTAGTTAGTTAGTTAGTTAGTTAGTTAGTTAGTTAGTTTATTTATTTATTTATTTGTTTATTTATTTAATTATTATTATTATTATTATTATTATTATTATTATTATTATTATTATTATTTATTTATTTATTTAATTTTTTATTTTATTATTACTGATTGATGATTGACCAAAGGTTACAATATGCCATCATCCTCTCATGATGGACTGCTTCCACTCCTACAGTCCTACAGTGACTCACTATCGCCTCTTCAGGTACGGAGTGGTATTACGAGACAGGGTGGGGGCGGGGCTAGCTGATTAGCATGCTAATGTGAGTAGATATATCGGGTGTCTTATATGTGCAGCGCCCAGAGCTGCTGGCTGAGTGAGGAGTACTGGGCGACTGGCCTGACCTGGGGGGCCAGACTAGTGTGCACCATGGCAGTGCCGTATTCCAGCCCCCTGCTAGGGCAGACCAGTCCGCTGCGGTACTCACTATGTGATATTGCCTGTGGTCATTGCACTGATGAGCCACTCCAGGTCCAGGGTTTTGAAGGGCACCAGCAGCAGGCTGGTGGAGTCGTTGTTCAGGTTAATGGCGCTCTCAGGATACATCACATGATGAGTGGTCCTGTAGCCCACGTCCTGCTCATAGCCCAGCGTGGGGGCCTGGTTTATCCTGCACGGAGACACAAACAAATACAGTCAGAGATAGAACTCAACAGATCAGTCACCCCGAGCTCCAACACCGGCCTAGTGTACAACACTCCTGCGTAAAGCCAGAGGGGGTTTACAGGACCTGGACTGTTCTAATGGTGGGCTTCTGACCTGTACAGGACCTAAATCTACCCGGCAGCTCCATCACCTTTCCAAACCGAGCATCATCTATAAGCCCCGTCTGTATACGTTTATTTCAGCATCTGTATATGACATACAGCAGCAGCACTGTCTGGAGCTAGTCCAGGGGTGTGTTTAGGGCTGGGCTATTGGCCATCAGTCACCATAGTTTATAGTGGAAAGAAAGAAAGAAAGAAAGAAAGAAAGAAAGAAAAGAAAGAAAGAAAAAAGGGAGGAAAGATAAAAGGAGAAAGAGAAAGAAAGAAGGAAAGAAAACAGAAAGATGTAACAATAAACAAGAAAAAAAAAAAAGAAAGACATGAATAGATAGGTGAAATAAAAATAGAGAGACAGAGAGAAAAAAGAGAGAAAGAAAGGCAAACTAAAAGAAGAAAGAAAGATAGATGAAAAGAAAACAGAGAAGGAACGAAGAAGGAACAAAAACCAAGAAAGAAGGACATGAAAAGAGAGGTGAAAAAGAAAAAAAAATAAAGAAAGAGAAAAGACAGAAAGAAAAAGACAGAAGAAAGAAAGAAAGAAAGAAAGAAAGAAAGAAAGGTAAATGAATAAAGAGGAATAAAAGAGAGAGAGAAACAGAGTCAAAAAGAAGGAAAGAAAGAAAGAAAGAAAGAAAGAAAGAAAGAAAGAAAGAAAGAAAGAAAGGAAGGTAGATGAATAAAGAGGAATAAAAGAGAGAGAGAAACAGAGTCAGAAAGAAAGAAAGAAAGAAAGAAAGAAAGAAAGAAAAAAGAAAGAAAGAAAGAAAGGAAGAAAGGTAGATGAATAAAGAGGAATGAAAGAGAGAGAGAAACGGAGTCGGAAAGAAAGAAAGAAAGAACGAAAGAAAGAAAGAAAGGTAGATGAATAAAGAGGAATGAAAGAGAGAGAGAAAAGGAGTCAGAAAGAAAGAAAGAAAGAAAGAAAGAAAGGAAGGAAGATCAATAAAGAAGAATGAAAGAGAGAGAGAAAAGGAGTCAGAAAGAAAGAAGGAAAGAGAGAGAGAGGTGAATGAAATGGAGAAAGAAAGACAGAAAGAAGAGATGGAAGAGAAAACAGTGTGGAAATAAGAGAGCTGAAAAAAAAGAAGCGTGGGAGATGAGAGAGGGATAAAGATAGAGAGAGAAAGAAGAGAGAGATAGAATGGAGATTGAGGAGAGAGAATAAAGTGGGGATGAGAGGTGAAAGAGAAGAGCGTGCTGCTAGAACCCCACTGCGGTGCTATGGGGTGATAAGGGGAGGACACACCATAGAGAAGTGTTCTCTGGTTCTGGACCAGTTCTGCCGTTTATGGGCTGACCTGAAGCCGGACTGCTGATAGCCACGGTCCTCCACTGGATCATACAGTACCAGAAGCCACATGAGCAGAGATTAGCCAACAACTCGAGATGATGGGTGGTGCGCTGGTAGCACCATGCTAAACATTCATTACTAGCCGTGCATGAAGCAACCGTCAGGCTCAGTGCTGCTCTGTAGCTGCACCACCTACATCAACAATGCACCCGTCTATCAGCCCAGCAGGTCATAAACATGCCAGCCAAGGGCACGTACTGTACAGTGCCATCATCAGTCTCCAGTGATGCTCCACCACGAGCTGGAATGGAGGCACTCAAGCCAATCTAATAATCTCTACACTGCGATGGATTAGCCCGATTAACCGGAAACTCGAGCGGTGAGGCAACAGAGAGGGACGCGGCGGACGTTATGGTGCTGAAAGGATAGAACGCGGAGGAATACAAGGAAGAACAGAGTCCAGAAACGCAGAGAGGACGCAGATCAAGGGCTCAAGTGCCCTATTAACAAAGCTCAGAAACTCAGACTGGACCGCCTCAAGCCACACGAAACTCTCATCTTCCAAACCACCTCATTCCCCTGGGCTGTGGTGGGGTGGGGGATGCTTGAGCCCATCCCAACAGGAACAGGAAGGAACACAGGACAGGAACAGCCTGGACAGGACGCCAGGGGGACACTGAGACATCTCGCACCTGGTGTGGCAGGGGGGTCAGTTCAGTACACCTGACTGGATGTCATTGGACTGTGGGAGGAAACTGGAGCACCTGGAGGAAACCCACCCAGACACAGGGAGAACATGCACCCCAAGAAAGAACCCCGGCTGTCCCAGGTGGGAACCGAACCCAGGCCCTTCTTACTACCCACCGCACCACTGTGCCACCCCACAAGCCATATTTAGAAGTGGTTTGAAAGGAGATCGGATTTTAACAGATGGGTCCCAGAGTAACTGTCCTGATGCCCACGTTGCTCAATAGTCAGGACCCCCACAGGACCACCACAGAGCAGGTATGGTGTGGGTGGTGGATCATTCTCAGCACTGCAGTAACACTGACGTGGTGGTGGTGTGTTAGTGTGTGTGGTGCTGGTGTGAGTGGATCAGACACAGCAGTGCTGCTGGAGTGTTTAGATACTGGGTCCACTCACTGTCCACTCTATTAGACACTCCTACCTCACTGCTCCACCTTGTAGATGGACAGTCAGAGACGATAGCTCATCTGCTGCTGCACAGTGCAGTGTTGGTCGTCCTCTAGTCCCTACTCAGTGTTCCCAGGACACTGCCCACAGGACACTGCCCACAGGACACTGCCCACAGAACGGTGCCCACCGGACACTGCCCACAGGACACTGCCCACAGGACGCTGCCCACAGGACGCTGCCCACCGGACACTCCCCACAGGAAGCTGTCCACAGGACGCTGCCCACAGGACGCTGCCCACAGGACACTGCCCACAGGACACTGCCCACAGGACGCTGCCCACCGGACACTCCCCACAGGAAGCTGTCCACAGGACGCTGCCCACAGGACGCTGCCCACAGGACACTGCCCACAGGACGCTGCCCACAGGACGCTGCCCACAGGACGCTGTTGACTGAATACGTTTGGTTGGTGGACGATTCTCAGTCTAGCAGTGACACTGATATAGCAGTGACCAGCATATATTTGCCAAAGGCTCTTTTAACTCGGCTCCTGGATCTGAGGGAACGCTCCAGGCTTCCTACTGCCAAATTCCCGGGTGCTAGGAGCCCCCTATCGCCGTCTGCCAGCTGCGTGGCCGCGTTTGTGCGGGCTGTGAAGGAGGACTCTGTGTTCATTGACGAAGCCAGGAGTGACTCATCTGTCCCCAGCAGAGCCTTACAATGCGTTCCTCCTGGACCAGCAACCCACCACCACACCCACCACACCCACGTCCCTCTGATCACTCCTGTGATACAGCAGTGGCTTCCACCTCCCTCTCCTAGCGATCAAGCTTCGGCTGAAACTGAGGGTCGGCTTCCATCAGAGAGCTGTCAGCCTACTGATCCCCCTTGATCTGGCGGTAATAGCCAGCAATCAGAAACTAAAGAGCACGCTGCAGGTCCGTATGAATTATTACTCACAGCTCCAGGAGGAATTCTGTGGAAGGAGCAGACCTTCAGTCCGGAGCACACGAGGCGTTCATCATCACAACGCTCAAACTGATACAGGAAACAGACTTCCTGGTATTTACATACAACCACAACGGAACAGCAGCAACCTCAAATATGGACTATGTGGAGAAATCTGGAATTCCAGGCTCTGATAAGGAATGTTGAGGCTTTACCATTCCCAGGGAATTGAATTAAAGAAAGAAAGAAAGAAAGAAAGAAAAGCTAAATGGAGAAAGAGAAAGAAAGAAGAAAAGAAAACAGAGAAAATTGTAACAATAACCAAGAAAAAAGAAAAGAAAGACATGAATAGATAGGTGAAAGACAAAAAAGAGAGAAAGACAGAAAGAAAGAGAGAAAGAAAGACAAACTAAAAGGAGAAAGAAAGATAGATGAAAAGAAAACAGAGAAAGAAGGAACAAAAATCAAGAAAGAAGGACATGAAAAGGGGTGAAAAAGAAAAAAAAAGAAAGAAAGAGAAAAGACAGAAAGAAATAGACAGAAGAAAGGAAGAAAGAAGGAAGGAGATGAGAGAGGGATAAAGACAGAGAGAAAGACACCGAGAGAGAGAGAAGAAAGAAAGAAATTTTAAAAAGAGACAAGACAAAAGAGATAGATAAGCAAAACGGAGAAAGAAAGAAAGAAAGAAGAGAGAAGGAATGGAGATTGAGGAGAGAGAATAAAGTGGGGATGAGAGGTGAAAGAGAAGACAGTGGTTTAGTGCTAGCATGCTGCTAGAACCCCACTGCGGTGCTATGGGGTGATAAGGGGAGGACAGATCATAGAGAAGTGTTCTCTGGTTCTAGACAAGTTCTGCCGTTTATGGGCTGACCTGAAGCCGGACTGCTGATATCCAGCAGTGTTGGCTCTAATAAGGAATGTTGAGGCTTTCCCATTCCCAGGGAACCCAACATCTCAGCGGTACACGGCTGACGTTACTATTAACCAGCTAATCCCATATCCAGCTCCACCTTAAACGCTACAGCTCATACAGGCACCAGACTGTAACGCGTTAGCCCCTGAAGAGCATAAACAGAGCAGCAGCTCCACCTTTAAAACCATCCCGACCCCAACAGCACCTGTAAGTAGCAGCCATGCTGTATGATGGTATCCGGTTGAAGAGTTCCATAGTGAGGAACCACTTCAATCTACTGTGTGTTGACGTCCAGATGGAAAGCCAGTAGCTAGCATAGGTAGCATTAGCGACTAGCATTAGCTCCAAGTGACTAGCATTAGCTCCAAGTAACTAGCACAGATAAATAAATAGTATGAGGGCGGAGCTTGTTTACACAGAGACTAGTTTATTTAGTCTATTTCCACATGTGGCTTTGGTGTGGTCGTCATGGGCGGTGTCTCGCTGTAGACCAGCCAATCAGAGCGGGGCTCATTAGAATATTCATGAGCCAACCAAAAAGGGAAAACAGCTCGTTTCAGTCTAGAGCCAAATCATAGGGAGTACACGGGTGTCACATACCGTCTATGCAGAACACCGGATAACTCTTTCAGTGCTGAATGAACACATTCTTGGACTCGAAGGAACCGGGTTCCATCGGCATGAGCGAGAGAGATCAGAGAGACGGCTGTCACTAGAAAGATGAGAACACTTCATGAAGGGCCTTCATTGTTCTTGCTCCTCTGCAGAGCCATAGTTGAGCCTTGTGTTGTTAATCCTGTTTCCATGTTAAGAGTGTCCAATATCAACAAACTCCTGAGCACCACACATCACCTGGAGAATCACAGGCCTCTCCGCACACGACCTGCCAAACCTGAACAATTAGGCTACTCACCGTAAGGGCCTTCACAATAGGACAATCAGTCACTGTGCTCTCTACTCTCACAGTCTCCACGTCCATCAGGCTGGAGAGACAGAACATCAACTAGTGCAAAAGCTCATTGGGTACCTTCAAATACCTCGCACTGAAACGGCCTCGGTGGCCACGTCTAGGGGAAGTACCTGACGCACAGGCCTCATGTGTTTAAAGGAGCTTCATGGACGGGCTAGTTCTGGTGTTGGTTTAATCATCAAACGAAACGTTCCACAGCTGCACCCAGAAGGAATCTACCGACAGGACTGAAACTTGGTGGGTGGGTTTGACATCGTGAGACATGCCAATGACTCAAGTTTCACACTCAGCCGTGCATGGGACGCCAACAAGGACAGGCCTTATCGCTGTACCTGACTGACCCAACCATTGAGACCATTCAGTTCAATCAGTGATGTCCCCCATGAGACGTCCTGTTAGTGCCAGCACCATTGGAGGTGCACGCAGACCAAAGAGGGCACTGGTGTCGTGCCAAGCTGTCATGGAGTGACTCCGAATGGCAGCGGGTCATGGTTAAGGTACATATCGCCGCTGTCCAAAGAAAAACTCCATCTCCAAAATGGCAACTTTACAGGAGAGACCAAAAAACTCATTTCATTTGAATGGAAATCAATGGAACCAGACGTCTTTCCAAGTAGTTTTGGGCCGTTTCTGTTGGTCCATTCATCATGAAATTTCCACACAGTGTAAACAGCAGCTCATGTGATCAAATGAGGCCTAAAAATAAAAATCAACAAAAATGGAGATACATGTTTTTCTTAGGATAGCGATGATATGTTCAGTGCTCAAAGTGGTTCGCAGTACAGACAGGTCTACCAGGTCTACCAGGAATGTGTCTAGTGTGCCAGCACTTCTCAGAAGCTCAAATTCACTTTCACTTTGGCAAATCAGGCCCTCGAGCGCATTTACTGAACAGAAATCAATAATAAATAAATAAATAAATAAATAAATAAATAAACATGAATTTCAATTTTTTTAACTAACATTGACGTCATGATTAACACAACACGGTTTAAATGCAGGGACGACTCAGACACAGACAGTCCGTAGATAAACAACACACATGGACTTGAATTGAGACACGGCTGCTAGTACGGTCCACCACCACCAACAACAGCTGGGATTGGATTTGGTATGTCATGTACTGGACGTAGGCCAGATCAGTGTTCAGACACTCTTACATCAAAGAATTGCTCAGTTGGGCCAAATTTGTTGGAGGCCTTCCCTGGCACAATTCCAAAATGCATTTCCTGATATGTACCTTAACATGATATGAAGGGTTTGTCTTAAAGGGGTCTCGGTGCCTCCATTGGAGTTAAACAGGCTGCTTGTTACTGCACCTTTAAGACTGATTTCATTTATGCAAATGAGCTCCGGTTCTATTGGCTGCCCTGTATGAGGCACTAGGAGAATAGGGCATGGAGAACAGGGCATGGAGAACACAGTGTCTAGGGTACATGGAACCATGGGAAATAGGGCACTAGGAGAATAGGCAATGGAGAACACAGTGCCTAGGGTACATGGAATTATGGGGAATAGGGCACTAGGAGAATAGGGCATGGAGAACACAGTGCCTGGGGTACATAGAACCATGGGAAATAGGGCACTAGGAGAATAGGGCATGGAGAACACAGTGCCTAGGGTACATGGAACCATGAAAAACAGGGCACTAGGAGAATAAGGCATGGAGAACACAGTGCCTAGGGTACATGGAAGCATGGGAAATAGGGCACTAGGAGAATAGGGCATGGAGAACGTAGTGCCTAGGGTACATGGGATCATGACAAATAGGGCACTAGGAGAATAGGGCATGGAGAACACAGTGCCTAGGGTACATGGAACCATGGGAAATAGGGCACTAGGAGAATAGGGCATGGCAAACACAGTGCCTGGGGTACATGGAACAATGAAGAACAGGGCACTAGGAGAATAGGGCATGGAGAACACAGTGCCTAGGGTACATGGAAGCATGGGAAATAGGGCACTAGGAGAATAGGGCATGGAGAACACAGTCCCTAGGGTACATAGAACCATGGGAAATAGGGCACTAGGAGAATAGGGCATGGAGAACACAGTGTCTAGGGTACATGGAACAATGAAGAACAGGGCACTAGGAGAATAGGCCATGGAGAACACAGTGCCTAGGGTACATGGAACCATGGGAAATAGGGCACTAGGAGAATAGGGCATGGAGAACACAGTGCCTAGGGTACATGGAACCATGGGAAATAGGGCACTAGGAGAATAGGGCATGGAGAACACAGTGCCTAGGGTACATGGGATCATGGGAAATAGGGCACTAGGAGAAAAGGCCATGGAGAACACAGTGCCTAGGGTACATGGGATCATGGGAAATAGGGCACTAGGAGAATAGGGCATGGAGAACACAGTGCCTTTGGAAAGAAGTCCAGGCTGAGAAACTGCTTATAACTTCAACGTGAATGGGCGGAGCTAAGCTGCTGTAGGTTGGTATGGTGACTGCAGTATAAAGTGGAATTGAGTTCAGGAAGGTTTGTTCCCTGATCAGCGACCCCGCTCACGTTACCCGTGCCGCTATGACTCAGAACTGGGTCCTCAGTTCAGCGTTTGCCGTTTGAGATATTTGCTTCAGGTTGGTTTAATCTGTCAGCTCAATTTGTCTGAAGAAGCAGAATAATTAAGCTCTAATTAAATAATACTACAACCGAGCGCTGAAGTCGATCCTGCACCCATTAGACTTAACAAGCGTCTTAAGACGTGCTAACCAAGTTAAAACTACAGACCGGCTCTTATTCTATCAACTCTGCATTAGCTTTCCCAGATACACTTTACCACTCAATGCCTCTTCACCTTCACTAAACCAGTTCTGAAAATAACATCTGCATTAGTGCAGGCGATATCGCACCCTGGGAAAACAGGGCTTTAGGAAAACATTGGGAATAGTGGTCCCTAAGAGCATAGGGCACAGGGAACACAGTGCCTAGGGTACATAGAACCATGGGAAACAGGGCACTAGGAGAATAGGGCACAGGGAACACAGTGCCTAGGGTACATGGAACCATGGAAAATAGGGTACTAGGAGAATAGGGCATGGAGAACACAGTGCCTAGGGTACATGGGATCATGGGAAATAGGGCAATAGGAGAAAAGGGCATGGAGAACACAGTGTCTAGGGTACATATGGGGATAGGGCACTAGTATGGAGAACACAGTGCCTAGGGTACATGGAATCATGGGGAATAGGGCAATAGGAGTAGAGGTCCCTGGGAGCACATGCCTAGGGTACATGGAGGAAAATAGGGTACTAGGAGAACAGGGCATGGAGAACGGGGGTACATGGAACCATGGGAAATAGGACACTAGGAGAATAGGCCATGGAGAACACAGTGCCTAGGGTACATGGAACCATGAAAAACATGGCACTAGGAGAAAAGGCCATGGAGAACACAGTGCCTGGGGTATATGGAATCATGGCCATGGGGGCACTAGGACAATAGGCCATGGGAACACACAGTAATACATGGAACCATGGGAAAACAGGGCACTAGGAGAAAAGGCCATGGAGAACAAAGTACCTAGGGAACATGGAATCATGGGAAAACAGGGGCATGGAAAAAAGGCCATGGAAACACAGACAGGGTACATGAACTAGGAGAACAGGTCAGAGGGCAGGAAAACACAGTGCCTAGGGTACATGGAACCATGGAAAATAGGGCACTAGGAGAATAGGGCATGGAGAACACAGTGTCTAGGGTAGATGGAACAATGAAGAACAAGGCACTAGGAGAATAGGGCATGGAGAACACATTGCCTAGGGTGCATAGAACCATGGGAAATAGGGCACTAGGAGAATAGGAACATAGAGCCCTGGGAACACTGGACCAGTAATCAGAGTGAGGGTGTACAAGCACTGCGGCGTCTGATGACTGATCTCTTTATCTGACTTCTGGCCTTCATCTGAAGATGAACTGGAGTATGGCGCTTACTAGATTATCTGAATAATCAGATAACTGCTGAAATCTGATAACAGTCGCATTATTAGGTGCATGTAAAGGCACTCTGTGAGAAACCTTCGCTGGCAGAGGACTCTTTTAGGGGAGCAAATATAAGAACCTTAACATCACCTCACCTAAACACTGAGAGCTCTGCCACCAAAGGTGCAGCAGACCGAGATGTACATATCAGGAACAGCTGATCTGTCGTCTGTCAAACATCTTATGACCTCAAAGACTTATTGAATAACACAAACAAAAGAAGAGGCTTTGTCCTCCCGATATGTTTACAGGACGCCGTAGCTGCTAGGACAGTTACTCAGAGACAGCCAAAACAATAGATGGGTCAACATACACCGGTTACTGCTACAATGTCCGTTGCTAAGAAGCATGGACGCACTGCAGTGCTAACAATCGGGAAGACAGAAGAAGAAGTAGATGAGTGAAGCATACTTAGTCTCAAAGGAAAACACAACAACGGTCTCCAGGTCTCATGTGTCGATGTTTCAAATATCAAGGGTTCAGGATTCAGGACTGTTCGTCTGAAACATGGTGGAGGTAGTGTCATGTATGACTGGCAATGGAACCGAATGAAATACAGCTGAAGCTGATAGAAGCTCCTATCTGACCGACGACCTGGACGTTAAGTACCAAGCTGGATGGTTGTTTGGAAATGGTTCAGCCGACTGTGGAACTCAAACCTCGCCTATGCTTCAGTCAGCCTTTATGAGACATACTTGATGTATGTTGCCTATGGATGACAATATACCATGCCTGTCCAATGAAAAAACATGTAACTGATTTTTGTCCATTTTCACTTTTATGATCTTTTGATCCCAGCAGATGTTGTTTACATTGTGTGATGTAACACAAGTGGGCCTGGTCTGGAAAAAACCTGGTTCCACTGACTTCCATTCAAATTCACATAGGTTTTTGGTCTGTCTTTAAAGTTGCCATTTTTTTAGAGACACTTGTTCATCTATATCTATATCTATATTGTCCCACCTCTGTTAGTTTTCCATAATCTGGGAAAGACGAATGTGGATTGAATAATGGGAAACCCATCTAAACGATGATCTCCATGGACAATCATCACTCTGAACTTTACATTAGCATATTTACACTTGCCCATATAGACTGACCTACTGTTATCTTCCATCCACACTGTATATCTGTAGTGTATGCATATACATATATAATATTCTATGCCCTGTATATACCCTGCATCTCTCATCTACCTCAGCCTTACCATAGTGCTATATGGTAATGTGTACATCTGGATGCATCATAGTTTTTATTCATAGCTTTTATTCATAACTGTAAATTAGTGTAACAGAGATTTTAGTGTTTAGTACTGTATATATTTATTGTCTATTTACATGTTTGTATTGAAGTACTGTAAGGAACTACACACCTAAGTTTTTCACTCACCTTCACACCTGTGAAAATGTGATGTGACAATAAAGTGATTTGAATCGTGTTAATTCAAACACATCATAGGAACGGAAACACCATTCTGTTAAACACAAACAGCTCTCATAGAGGGGACAATATTCACTTGTACAATAGAGGCTCGGTGTAACTGGTTTTGTCACATCTCTTTCCTTTTCCTCATTTTCCAAAGCTGTGTTTGCATTTGTGCAGCCAGTGTTGTGTCTTGTACGATAAGCTGTAAAGCCCTGACCTGAAAGTGGTCACGATGGCCGGCCTGTCAATTAAAGATGGTTTTTAATGATGTACACATCTTGTGTTATCTCGGTCCCTTATACAGTTCCCTTATGGTCGGTGGTGCTCATCATATATCGTCGCTGTCCAATGAAAAACATGTATGTCCATTTTTGTCCATTTTGACTTTTACGCATCATTTGAAAACAGCAGCCGCTGTTTGCACTGTGTGAGAATTGCATGATGAATGGAGCATCAGAAATGGCCCAGATGTGCTTGGAAAGACGTCTGGTTCCATTGACTTACATTCAAATTAAATGGGGTTTTTGATGTCTCCTGTAAAGTTGCCGTTTTGGAGATACTTGTTTTTCTTTGGACAGCAACGATATACAGGCTGCCGACCGGGCCCCAGTAGGGTTCTTGTGACAGGTCTCGGGGTTTGTGGTGTTAGAACAAATGTCTATGTCCACACTTGTTCTGGGATAGCAGTTCCAGCAGCTCCGGTATCAGTTTTTGATAATTGAACTAGGATATGAGTCTCCAGTTGGGTCTCCAGCTGGCTGACACAGTCCTAAAGAACGAGCCCTCCCACTTGTTAATTCTCAGGTCTCGAGCTTGGGCTCGGTTTGGGGCACTATGCAAACTGCTCGGCTGCCATTTAACCTCTTCTGATTATCTTGGTCTGCTTATGGCTTTTCCGGGAGGCAGGTCTTGATCGAAATGCATGGGCTAAGATAGTCCTCTACCTGCCAGCCCTACAGCTAACCTTCCCGTATCAGCTCTTTACATAGTCTGTGGCTGCAGCTTTTGTTCTCCTCCTGTTGTTTAGACACAGCGTTCGCCTTCCTGAGGTTCAGTGAGGTCAAATGGCCCCCGGCGGCTGGATGCTAAACGTGGCACTTGCACTGCATTTTGGTAAACCGTGCCCACAATGTGAGACAGTACTAAAGCAACTCATTGACATCTTGCCAAATCTGGTTGGTACGGAGTGAGTTCATCACTGCTGTAGAACATCAGGTTCAGTTCACAGCTATTTTAATAGAACCACCATCACATTTTCAGGCTCCTGCAGATGGCGCTGCATGAGGACGATGGAGCTATAAATACCTGAGGTATTTATAAAACAAGTATTGGTGACCAAATGCTTAAACTCCCTCTGACCACTGTGCAGGACGCAGTATATGTCATTCCCAAGACCAACTGACGCTGTATTGGCCGCAAAAGGAGGCCCTACACCATACTAATAAATGACTGTGGTCTAAAACCAGGTGTTTCAGTTTCATTGTCCAACCCCTGTAGGTCTCTATCACACAATGCTACAAATCGCTAAAATTGAGGGAACTGTTGTCCTCCATTATCCTACTTTCGTAACCTCATTATAGTATATGTTACATTTATCTGTAATGATAGTCCAGGTAGATGGGCTGTGTGTATCTGCAAAAGTCCAAAACTGGCCCCCAATTCCCATTGCAGTGCATTCTTATACAGTATACAGTGTTTAACTAATACGCTCAGACAGCAGTCGTCATTATAGATTAGCGTATGACACATTTACAGCACTTCCCCAAAACCGAAAGGTCAGAATGTGTCACACGTACTCAACAGAAAAAACACACCTTTCATGATTCATCTTCAAACGAGACGCATTATCTGTCTGAGAGTCGGAATTTACGTCTAAAACAACACTGCCGTTCAGAGGCTTCAGCCTGAGTGGTATCATCTGTGGGCTATTCAGTGTTTGGGTATGTTGGTCCACCCCCTCAACCCTCTCTCTCTCTCTCTCTCTCTCTCTCTTCCTTTTTATTTGGCATTTCCTTTTATATGCCGTTATCTCGGTTTCTACTAAATGTCTGGGCCCACCAACCAGACCAGACCATCTTTGTGCTGATGAAGATAGAAGCAGTTGGATAGAGGCAAAATAATTAAATTGACTCGATTGTTTTTCACAGCTAGAACCACAAAACTAGACCCCCTATGGGAATACTGCACGTATGTACTCCAGTTACTTCTGGAACCATCACAATTTGGGTCCTGTAGGAATCTTAAAAAAATTCTGTCATCCACGGACCCCCCATAGCAATACACACAGACTCATATACATACGTATTAGCAACCACCTGGGACACTATAGCCATTGCCTAGGGATAATACCTGCTTTGACTGCTCAATAGTTTTTCACTGACTCTGTCAACATCTTTTTGTTCTCCCTTAAACTCAACGCCCTCTTCTAGTAACCTGGTACAGGTGTAATAGCCCAGTAGGTAACTACACTATATGTAGATTGAGCCTTGAAGTTAAACTAGTGTGGCTTAACACTCTGTTAAAGCTCTCATGTCTTTAAGCCCCACCTCCCAATGAGCCCAGTGTTGTCTGATTGGTCAGCTCGCCCACTCTGTTCTGAATTGTGAACAGCTAGACCAACATCCTACTCTAGAGTCCCTCCCCCACACTGCTGTGTTGGTCTTACAGTGGTGTCAGTTCTGCTGTACGAGTTTGATCCAGAGTCAGATCCTGACTCAGGTAGATCCACCTTCACAAGCTAGACCAAGCTAGAGCAGGACTGGAGTTCCAGAGTGCTCAGTTTTCACTGGTTTCGCTCTCTGTGTGTTGTGTGAGGGCGTGGCGAGTTTGCTGGTAGGCGGGCACTAAGGAATGTGTTACGTGATGATGTCACCTTGTAACAGAGAAAAGGGCTGAATTCCTGAAGACCTTTTAGGCAGCTGAGAAAGAGGCAGCTGTGGGAAAGAGCTTCTCCCTCTGGCCTTTAGAACCTTACAGAACATTGACATGCACAGAAAGCTCACCTGGCACCTGATAGGACAGAGGAAAGCCAGAAAAGGCCAAATGGATTCTCTCTACTGACGTATTAACTCCACGTTTAATGCTCCTAATTATAATAATGGGGTTACGGCGATTTCCTGATCTGACCGAACTGGGCTCACCTACTATGACATTTCAAACATTGTTGCATAAAAAAATAAAAACTTTGAAATGGCTTTCGATGGCGGTCCCGATAACAACAGTTATTTCCTGCGCCTGCCATGCGGGGAATTTATCTCTGAAGTACATTAAGACTGCAGGATCATTTACAAGCAATGCACAGCACTAATGGAGGCAATATCAGTAATATCAGTAACATTAGCACTGGAGGATGCCTTCAGCAGACTTCACTCATCTAGTAGCAATTATGGTGAGCGGGGGAAAGAGCTTCCTCGAGTTTTCAAGGACAACATTATAAAGCAAGACTTTATTGGAAAAGGCTACAGAGCCCTCACAGAGACCTTCTACATCAACAACACGGGGCTAGAAGTGGCCCAGGCACAGTGATAAAGAGGCACTGAACAGAAATGGACTGAGTGTGAAAGGGTTAGTATGCAGACCAGCATCTTCAAGTCTGAGTCAATGGGATCACTTGCCCCCTCCAGGTAAGAGGAGAGGATGGATTAGTTGGATTAGGCTGTATAAGAGATGGATGAATGGATGGATGGATGGATGGATGGATGGATGGATGGAGGGATGGATGGATGGATGGATGGATGGATGGATGGATGGAGGAATGGATGGATGAATGGATGGATGGATGGATGGATGGAGGGATGGATGGATGGATGGATGGATGGATGGATGGAGGAATGGATGGATGAATGGATGGATGGATGGATGGATGGATGAATGGATGGATGGATGGATGGAGGGATGGATGGATGGATGGATGGATGGATGGATGGATGAATGGATGGATGGATGGATGGATGGATGGATGGATGGATGGTTGGATGCATGGTTTCTGTAATTGTGAGTCGGGCAGATGGACACTTCTTGGGGAACTGAAGATGGTTCGCGGAGAGAAATTGCTAATAGCCTTATCCATACCTGCACACGTTTATTACTGCATACTATTTCTAATTCATAATTAAAAGTATAAAACCAAAAGACATTATGTGTCTCCAAAATGGTGACTTAACAGAAGAGGGCAAAATCTTAACGTCTATGGGAGTCTATGGAACCAGATGTTTGCCAAGTGATCCTGGGCCACTTCTGTTGGTCTGTTCATCCGGACATTTCCACACAGTGTAAACAGCAGCTGCTGTGTTCAAATGATGCATAACAATAAAACTCGACTAAAGATGGAGATGCATTAGAGAGTTTTCCTTTAGAGAGCAACAATGAGGTGGATATATGCACTGTAGGTATATGTGCCTACCGGATGACGAAATCTGACGCATCTATGAGAGGTCCATAACCCGACTGAAGGAGATTTCCGGAATTTCCGACCACAGAGCAGGTCCTGCAGCGGCTCGGCCCAGAGTCCAGATAATGATCTTCTCCCGGAATCACCTCAAACAGCTTGTCCAGCACTGTGCTCAGGTTGGCTGGGTTACTCTCTGATTGGAGCCACTAGATAGATAGATAGATAGATAGATAGATAGATAGATAGATAGATAGATAGATAGATAGATAGATAGACTTAATATCCAGTCAAAACAGCCATTAAAGACAATGGTATAAAAATGGAGACACACATGCAACAAAGAAGCTGCTGGACAATAGTCTGACCACCCCAGAGTCCAGAACCTCAGCTTCACTGAATGGACATATGAGATGAGCCAAGACATTAAGACCACCTGCCCATTTTTCTGTTGCTCCTGGCCCATGGCTCAAAACAGTTCAAACCCACCAAGGCATGGACTCTACAAGACCTCTGAAGGTACCCTTAGAAGCTTTGATAGCCACCATGGGACGTCATGTTCTCACATCCCACAGATGCTTTGTTTGGATTGGGATCTTGGGAATTTGGTCAGGGCAAGGCACCTTTAACTCCTCCTCATGTTCCCCAAACCATCCCTGAACAATGTGTGGAGTGTGGTAGATCCTGCTGAAAGAGGCATCAGGGAATACCGTCACCCTAAGAAGGTACCTGGTCTGCAACTGGGCACATAGCCATCCATATGAATACCTGGATACAGGATTCCTAGCAGGATGTTATCTAGAGCATCAACCTCGTCCCACCGGCTTGCCTTCTTTCCCCGGGGTGTCCTGATGCCATTAAAGGTAAACAGTGCCCAGGTACCTAACCATCCATGTGGCAGACTCATTGGAGCAGGTGGCGTGTTCCCATTACTGCAAGGTCCCCTCCTGACACTTGTGTGCCCACTGTGGATAAAGAGGGGCTAACATGGAGACCCTGAAGGGTCTGCGGCTACTCTGTACTGTTGGAACACACCTACTGTAATCAGCATTAAACTCCTCAGAAGAGCCACCATAGACCTTCTGTCAGTTCAGACCAGACAGGATATCCTTTGTTGCCCTTTCGCATGAGTCAGCCCTGGGCAACCAACACCCTGTCATCAGTTCCTCTCGGTCACTCTCAGTACATACTCACCACAAGCACCCTCAAGCGCTGCACGTTCAGCGAAATGATCTAGCCTGTGTCAGAAGTCGCTCAGGACTGCCTGTTTCTCCTACCAAACGCCATCCATGACAACCAACCGTTCACGTACTGTCTAGTATGTCCCAGACGTTGTCTGATTGACCTGAGAGGAGGCTGTTTGAGTGGTGTAGTAGGAATGGGCATCAAGAAGCAGTATCATGTCCTAACTGGTCATCACAGTGGTGGAGTACCTGGATCCCCAAGGAAAAGAGAAGAGGTCCCTCCTTTCAGAATTCATTCATTCACACAAGAGGCATTTCCAAAGAGCGGTGCTAGACTGGATCGTCATCAGGGGGACTCCATGACGAAAGCGTTCACATGCCTCTGACCTTAACCAGTTGGAGTCATATCAAGTTTGTGTTCTTTCCACCAAATTATGGACAGTAGTAGCCATGTAGCCAACTGATAAGTCTTGGTATTGATAAGCAGTATCGGTACTGATACAATCCTACCAATAGTGTGATTGTCTGTATATGGATTGTATGGACTGAGGAGATAATGGAATATCATGGGACCTTCACCACACTCTGCTGCTATCAGACGAACCAAAACCTCCATTTTCTGGTTTTCAGTTTGTGATATAATTTCAAAGTACCGGTTGCCCTTCACACTGTGACTAAATTTCACCAGGCACAGACCAATAGAAATGGTCTAGAATTACTTGGGAAGATGTCTGGTTACCTTGACTTGCATTGAAAGTTAAGTATGTTTTTCCTTCTCCTGTAAAGTTAGCATTTTGGAGCTGGCTGGACCATGTTTTGTTCTGACAGCAGCGGTATGTACTATATCGCCGCTGTCCAATGAAAAACATGCCTCCACTTTTGTCCATTTTCACTTTTATTCATCATTTGGACCCACCAGCCGCTGTTTACACTGAGTGAGAATCTCATGATGAATGGACCAACAGAAACGGCCCAAAAGTGTTGGGAAAGACGTCTGGTTCCATTGACTTGTATGTTCATGCATTCGTTCAACAAGACCTGGGCTAAACTTCACCTTATTGACATTTCTTCCATTGAAAGAGATATAGAGAGTGCATCTACTGGGTTAGCCTACCCACTTCCTCACAGGTCAATCCCAGGTCAGTCCCGTGTTTATTACAGAAGGTTAGATTTAAATAGATCTAATCATGCGCCAGCTGTGTTGTGTTTGAATTTGCCTTCCCATCTTTTAACCCATCAGTGAAGCGAAACCCCCACACACACTAATGAACACACACACCAGAAGGCAGTGAGCATGCTTGCTCAGAGCACTGGGCAGCCCTACCCATGGCACACGGCGAGCAGTTGGAGTTTAGGTATTTTGCTCAAGGGCACAGTCATGTACTGTCAGCTCAGGGACTCGAATCTGCCAACCGTTTGGTCACAAGGCTGCTTCCCTACCCTCCAGCTTATGACAGTGTATGCAAATGCATTCCTAACTCGGATGTCCCCGACAGCTCGTGTTTCTCAAGAGCAAGAACATGAAGAACGTACTTGTCTCCTTAGAAAGGACATTCTTGGCGAGTTACTTTGGTGGAACAAACTTGGACCAACACGAGGACGGAGAACAGGAGTGGTGGGTACTTGCAGTTGTGCGATAGCCCACCCGGACTCCAGTGGGGACCATTTAACGGCCTATAATTCCAGTATTCATTTAGACATGGGACACAAAAACACCTACCACAGTACCTATAATAAACCTGACTGGGATATCAGGGCTGGTGTGCGCTTTCTCGTCTCAGCCAGACTGTGTAAGCTGCTAGAAGGATGGAGAGAGAAAAGGTGTTGTAGCCGAGCTGACAGGAGGAAGATGAAGGAGAGGCTATCCGCCATAGTGGGACTTATCTTCAGCCGAGGCTCTCTGCGGTGATGGATGCACACTAATGGGTATAGACAGCCATATCAGTCTTTCTGCTTTACTCCTCATTTAAAAGAATTTAAAATATTATTAAGAGCTAAAAGACACAAAAACAACCCAAGTAGCATAAATCATAGTTCTTATCCATAACTTTGTATTACTGTTTGTATTGGCCCTTCATAGCAGGTTCTCCTTAAGTGCATCTTAAAGCTTCACTGTAGAATAAAAGTGAAGACACCAAACTATAAACTAGCACTCATGCAAATATACAGTCCACCTTAAACACCTCCAGAGTGGAGCTGTACAATAGGAGGAACCAGCTCTCCTAACCTGCAGTGGAGCTGATATAGAACAAGGTTTATTACTGAGCAGGTTTGGAGCAATTCTATTGGTCGGTCCCTCATGAATATTCACTAACCTGAAAGGGGAGCTAGAGCTTTTAAATCTCCAACATGGCAACTTTACAGGAAGGGCCAAAACCCTAATCTTAATTTAATGGAAGTCAATGGAACCAGACGATGGACCAGCCCTTTAACTGGGTGTGTCTAATCTTGACTGCTACCGTATTTAAATCATTGTCTTAGTGTAAACCTTCAGGACATCTCCAAAGTCAATCTCCAAATTCCCGTCCCCGGTCCCCATCTCAGGCGCCAAGACACCTCCATCAGTTCCAGTTCTTCTTGGCCCGGATCCTCGTGTACTTAAATGAATAACTATTGGAGTCAGGAAACGGGTTCATCGTGATGGATGGTGAAGCTTGGCTACTGCTAGCTTGGCTAAGGCTACCATGGCTACTGTTAATCTAAACACCCTCGTCCTGGCGTAATGCCAGAACATTCATATCAGGTATTGTTGCACCTAATGAGTGAGGATTTGAGACGCTGAAGGTCTTTTTTTTCTATGAAGTAGAAACACCAACATGT
>JAMWET010006924.1:92500-112500 GCA_024036415.1 Prochilodus magdalenae | reverse complement strand
CATTCAGCGAGCAGTGATGTCCTCCATGACTCATCCTGCTAGTGTCAGCACCATCGGCAGACCACTGCACCATGCAGGACCACATGCCTTTAACACCACATCAGCGTCACCAAAGACTGCAGTGGTGTCGTACCAGACTGCCATGGAGTGACTCAGAATGGCAGCGGGTCATCTTCAGGGTTGAGTACCACTTTAGTCTTGGTGGAGACATGTGTGACACGTCCAGAAAGCATAGTGTCCCCTATTGCCCCATGCTGTACTGCCATACTGTAGAACCCTGTCATACTGTACAACCCTGTCATACGGTACAACCCTGTTCATACTGTACACACTGTCATACTGTACAATCTGTCAGACTGTACAACGCTGTCATACTGTAGAACCCTGTTCATCATGTAGAACCCTGTTCATCATGTACAACCCTGTCATACTGTACAACCCTGTTCATACTGTACTACCCTGTCATACGGTACAACGCTGTCATACTGTACTACCCTGTCATACTGTACTACCCTGTTCATACTGTACTACCCTGTTCATACTGTACAACCCTGTCATACTGTACTACCCTGTTCATACTGTACTACCCTGTTCATACTATAGAACCCTGTTCATACTGTACAACGCTGTCATACTGTACTACCCTGTTCATACTGTACTACCCTGTTCATACTGTACAACCCTGTCATACTGTACTACCCTGTTCATACTGTACAACCCTGTTCATACTGTACTACCCTGTCATACTGTACTACCCTGTTCATACTGTACAACCCTGTCATACTGTACTACCCTGTTCATACTGTACAACCCTGTTCATACTGTACAACCCTGTCATACTGTACAACCCTGTTCATACTGTACAACCCTGCCATGCTGTATAACGCTGTCATACTGTAGAACCCTGTTCATCATGTAGAACCCTGTCATACTGTACAACACTGTCAGACTGTACTACCCTGTCATACTGTACACCCTGTCATACTGTACAACCCTGTCAGACTGTACACCCTGTCATACTGTAGAACCCTGTTCATCATGTACAACACTGTCAGACTGTACTACCCTGTTCATACTGTACAACACTGTCATACTGTACTACCCTGTTCATACTGTACAACGCTGTCATACTGTACTACCCTGTTCATACTGTACAACCCTGTCATACTGTACTACCCTGTTCATACTGTACTACCCTGTTCATACTGTACAACCCTGTCATACTGTACAACCCTGTCATACTGTACTACCCTGTTCATACTGTACAACCCTGTCATACTGTACTACCCTGTTCATACTGTACTACCCTGTTCATACTGTACAACCCTGTCATACTGTACTACCCTGTTCATACTGTACAACCCTGTCATACTGTACTACCCTGTTCATACTGTACTACCCTGTTCATACTGTACAACCCTGTCATACTGTACTACCCTGTTCATACTGTACAACCCTGTCATACTGTACAACCCTGTTCATCATGTACAACCCTGTCATACTGTACAACCCTGCCATGCTGTATAACGCTGTCATACTGTAGAACCCTGTTCATCATGTAGAACCCTGCCATACTGTACAACCCTGTTCATACTGTACAACCCTGTCATACTGTACAACCCTGTTCATCATGTACAACCCTGTCATACTGTACAACCCTGCCATGCTGTATAACGCTGTCATACTGTACAACCCTGTTCATCATGTACAACCCTGTCATACTGTACAACCCTGCCATGCTGTATAACGCTGTCATACTGTAGAACCCTGTTCATCATGTAGAACGCTGTCATACTGTACAACACTGTCAGACTGTACACCCTGTTCATACTGTACAACCCTGTTCATACTGTAGAACCCTGTTCATCATGTAGAACCCTGTCATACTGTACAACACTGTCAGACTGTACTACCCTGTCATACTGTACACCCTGTCATACTGTACTACCCTGCCATACTGTACAACACTGTCACACTGTACAACCCTGCCATGCTGTACTACCCTGTCATACTGTACAACCCTATCATACTGTACAACCCTATCTATCTATCTATCTATCTATCTATCTATCTATCTATCTATCTATCTATCTATCTATCTATCTATCTATTTATCTATCTACCTATCTATCTTTCTACCTAGCTATCTAAGGGATGGAACTGGATGGGATGGATTATCACAGGACACCATTAGGAACCTCCACAACTCCGGGACATCTGGCATGCTGGGTTAGCAAACACGGCAGCCAGACTCCCTACTGAGAGACAGACTTCTGTATGTGTAGCTCAGTAAATATTGATCATATCAGTCTAAATGTATCATCAGTTATTGATCCTGGTCACCTTTATCTTCCTTCCCAACACCACCGCACTCCCACACCTCCTTATACAGTATATACAGCATACAGGCATCCACCATATCTCGCCCAACGGCAGAATTCTTTGATGCAAGCCTGTCTAAACATTGGTGTGGCCTACATCCAGAAACTTTTCCGGTGCATGAGAAATCCAATCCCAGCTGGTATTCCTACCTGTGAAGGTACTACACTACCACGCCTACATCTGCTGGAGGGTAGTGTGAGAACTGCATGCCCTGTTCCGTTTGCGGTGGTTGAGTTTTAGGTGTGTGTTTGTGTATATGTCTGCATGACTGATAAAACCTGTGTGCTTAACCAAGTCCTTATTTGAGTTTCAGGTTTGCTGATGTGCACACATATACTGTTTAATGTAATTTGAAATATGTATAACTGCTGTCAGAACAAAGCCTCATATCGCCCAAAAGAAAACTGTACAGGAGCAGGAGAAGTCCTACTGTAATTCTAATGTGGGTCAAGGTAACCAGACGTCTTCCAAGTCATTCTCCCCCTTTTCTTTTCATCCATTCATCACGACATTTCCACTCAACAGTAAGACAACAGCCAACCTGTGTGAGCCGGAACCACAGGAATGGAGATACCAGCAGTTCCAACAGCACCAATCCTAGGTAGGATTGCAGAGCACCTGAAGGAACCCCGTGCCAAGACAAGGACCATGCTCAACTGGTCAGGGAATCGAACCTAGGCCTCTTTGGCTGCCCCTTGGCCACCATAGTAACCAAACGCATTATACAATCTACCTGTCATTCAGCTCATGTTACAGTGGAGGCTCTCAAGGGCAACTGGTGCTTCACTCTGCTGTTGCTTTCATTAGTTTGCTGATTGTTGATTGATCTATGCTGCACCCACAAGCACTGCCGGTACTTGTATTTGATCATGTCAAGTCATGTGGTCCTTGGTGATTACCCACTGGCGTTGCTATGTAGTCTAATCGGAGAGGGCGAGGCTGGGAGCCACGCTGGGGGATTCAGGTGTGAGCTTTGGAGGCTCTGTTCCAACTGCACCAATTCTAGGTAGGATAGCAGAGCACCTGGAGGAACCCCATGCAAAGACGGGGACCTTGGTCACCTGGTCAGGGAACCGAACCTAGGCTTCTTTAGCTGCCCCTTGGCCACCATAGTAACTAAAGGCATTATACAATCTACTGGTCATTCAGGAGGCTCTCAAGGATTAACTGGTGCTTCACCCTGCCATTGCTGTTTGCTGATTGTTGATTGATCTGTACTGCGCCCACAAGCACTGCCGGTATTTGAATTTGAGCACATCAAGTCATGTGTTCCTTGGTAATTACCCACTGGCTTTGCTATGTAGTCTTATCGGAGAGGGCGAGGCTTGGAGCCACCCTGGGGGTGTATGCATGACTGCGGAGAGTAAGGGAGATTCAGGTGTGAGCTTTGGCAAAGCATGAGCTGTTAGACAGAGAACCGCTTCACTTATAAAGCACTGTGGCTTGTGGTGGAGCAACTCTATCATAGCAACAGGCTGGGGTTCAGCTAGACTTGCAGGGCCAGATGCTATCTCGTAATAAGAACACACATCAGGGAACAACCTGTAAAGCGTTATCTACCAGTAGCGAGGGCCCACGCCCTTGTAGCCCACCCAAAAATACCTTTAGCCTGTCTAGCTCCAATGCAAATCCCACAGTCTTTTCTTGAACATAGCCGCCAATTCCAGTGGACTCCACAGGACACTTACTACAGCTGTTTCATCACAACTGATGGCCACTGTGGAGCCTTGACAATATCTATCCTGCTGTAGGAGCGCAAGAGGCATGTCCCCGCAAAGCAGCCCAATATGGAGGCTCTCGTGTGGATGCATGGATGGATTTAGAACCATTAGCCTGTTGTGGTTGCACATAGAGGAACTTGTCCACCCATCAGTGAAGTGAAACCCCGAGTACCAATACACTAGTGAACACGCACCACACCAGGGGTGCCCGAAGCAGTGGGCAGCCATATCCATGGTTCCTGGGGAGCAGTTAAGGGTTAGCGTTCTTGTCCTGTTGGCTCAGGAACTGAACCAGCAACCCTCCAGTCCCAAGGCTGGTTCTCTAACCTTCTGCCCCACGACTGGCCGGAGAGACTGGGGTCTGGTTGTTAGTTAGGTGGAGGTGGGATTGGTAGAATGGTTACTGTCTTCCATGGCAAGAAGTGGCCTGCCTGCTTCATAGCCATTGGTCAGCATTACCCATTGGCCCTGGCCTGCTGCGGTTGCATAAAAGAAGGTTGAGGTGATGCTTACTTGTACCGCACACAGCATGCTATCGTCCCATGCTAGGTTTATGTTACATCCAATGTCTTTGTTCGGGGGCAGTCATAGGGTGGAGATTTCAAAACAAGCCTTGTGGCCAGAGGGTCCCAGTTCAATTCCCTAACCCCCATCTGATTCTTAGTGCACTGTGAAAAGGGCTGCCCAGCGCTCTGGGCAAGTGTGCTCACTGCCCCCTAGTGTGTTTACATTCCCACCAATCTTATGGTTCCCGAATCTCATGGTTGCCCCCAGATGCTATTGCTTCAGCCTGGACTACTAACGACACGTGGAAGGTCCTAAACGAGGCTGTGGTGGGCTAAAGTAAGAGTAGCACATTGACCACAATTGACTCCGAATCAAGAGAGAAGGTTTACTGACCTGCCACCACCTGTAGGTGTCCTCAGTGACCTCGGCATTGCTCCGGGACAGCAGGGGCTGAACGGAGTGGTTGAGTTTGTCGCTGAACCACGTGTTTTCTTCCACTTCCATGATGCAGCGACGACAGGCACAGGGTCCTGCCTGGATGGCCAGCGACCACCCGAAGAAGACGGAGGGTTCGTGGAGGCCACAGCTTAACAGAAAAGTGGAGAAGCAAACGATGCAGCCGAGTGCAGCCAGGGCACGCATCTTCTTCCACTTCGGACACATCATCTTCAGGCTTGAGAGCTGACAAAGTAGCAGGAAGCTGCAGGTCTGAACTTCTGGCTTTCTCTTTACCAAACACTGACGCTACCCTTAGGTGATGCTATGCTCTCCTGTGCATACCCACATGGTATGGCTGGCGCCCTGAATAGAAGGTTCTGAAGTCAGAACTCAACATCAGTCAAGCAGGATGACGTCTTACAGACCCCGGAGTTTGTCCACACTCGTTTCTGATGATAGTTGTATAGCTGGTCTGTTCGGTGTCTGACTTTGCTGCGTCTCTACATTAAAGTCCTGAGGTTAATCCATCCGGTTCTACAGTTATTCCTCAGGCTTGAACTTCAGCAGAGGCCCTAATTAAGCCCACTTCTCAAGCAGTAGGTGTCAGCTGGGTTCATTTGCACCGGAGAGTCTCAGTATTCACCACCGCTTCAGCATGCGAAGAAGCGAGTGCGGGAGGGTCAAGTGTTTCAGGATGGAGGGAACCATCAGCCTTTCCACTCAGGCTGTTGACTTAATGGGGTCAGCGAGGCGTCTGCCCATGTCTGTGCAGTCGTCCACCTAGAAGGCAAACAGAAGGAGGGTTCAGACTAACTCACACAATTAATTATGGGTTCTTTGGCCGTCCTTTTATCCACTCAGTGAAGGACATCCTGCTCAGTTACCAGAATGGTTTGGTCTGGACAGAGTAAGGGACCATCAGGCTATTGAGAGGACTCTGGAATCTTCTACCATGAGGGTTGCTAATGACCCCTGTTGGGCAGGTACCTCTGGTTGTCTAAGCTGGTTTAAAGTAATGGCAGCTTTGGGTGCTATGGACCATAGGTCTCTTCATCAACATCTAGGCATTGGCTTCACATGCTGAATTTGTGTTCAGAATTCATAGAACGACAATATATATATATATTTAATATGTATATATATATATATATATATATATATATATATATATATATATATACACTATGCACACGATGTATAGACTAGTTTTAGAAGGACTTTACACCAACACACCCGCTGCCCCCTCGCGCATCCCCTGCCCCGTGTTATTTAGCTCCTTGTCCAGTCTCTGGTCATTTCAAGGCTAGACTACTGCAACTCGCTCCTGGCTGGTCTTCCTCTACAGGCCATCTTTGAGCTTCAAGTACAGCTCGACTCGACCCACCATCCCTGAGGACACATGGAAGACAAGCGTCCAGACTCTTCTCTGTCCTGGCTCCCAGATGGTGGAATGAACTCCCACTGGGCGTCAGAACAGCGGAGTCTCTCGCGGTCTTCAAACGCAGACTGAAGACCCATCTCTTCGTAATGCACTTCAGTGAGTGAGCTCTAGTAGAGGTGTCAATTGAAATAGTTTGTTTCTGCTCTTATACTGACCATAACCATCTTTCTCTCTAGGTATGAGCGTTGGGCTGGGGTTGCCAGGTTGAACGGTGTGTTGGGTTGCCAGGTAGTCCACTTCTGCTTATATATGTCTATGTATTAATCTCTAGGTATCGGCACTGGCCCCCTGTTTGGGCAGTGTCTGAGCTCATGGCGAGTTTTAGAGTCTACACTTCCTGTACTAGCTGGGAAACATTATCCAATGGAACACTGAGCACGGTTGTAAGTCGCTCAGGATAAGAGCGTCTGGTAAATGCCTTAAATGTAAATTCCTCAATTACTTTTTATGTAAATGGAAATTAGGAGCTAACAACTCGAAGGCCAGTAAAGTGGTTGTTAGACCAGTATAGTCAAAAAGAATCTGAGCTGTCAACTAAACCTATTTCTCAATTCAAGAGAGGAAATATAATAATAATGGTCACTTAGATCATTAAATTTTCAGTTTCATATCTTTTTAAACCTGCCTACAAATTAATATCTCCCTCTTCCTGGAGACATAACCTGAAATTCTCCTGTGGAACCATACCCCACCCTCACCCCACCCTCTTCCCACCTCCAGTACTGGCTTTGCCCCCCTGTGCATGACCAATTGGTGATTAGTCCTACTCGTGGCATCTACACAATGATTACTGATGTGGCATCTGATTGGTTGAAAAAGGTGTGCAATGTTAAGAAAACTTACTTTACCTCAATAGCCTTATCTGAGGTGTTCCCCAGGGGTGAGTCTTGGGTCCCATTTTATTTATTATATATATGGTTCCCTAGTGTAATATTTCAGCAGTATGGTATCTGTTCTTATTGCTAATCCACAGCTTGGTCTATCACAGTCTAACTGATCCACTGATGTGTACATTTGCGTCCTCTGAGCAGCTGTGAAGAGCTGTCAATCCAAAAATCACCTCAAACCAACAAAGGCTAAAAAGACATATCCGTTAATGAGACCAAGATTCCGGACTACAGCAGTCCAGCAGTGTTCACCATTCTACTGTATCTGGGTATAGTGTGAATGCACTGAGGCTGATTTCCCAGGAGTACTACAATGTTAAGAGCCACTTAACCAATAAAGTATTCAATGGGATAATCACCGTGCTGCTCCTGAAGCTTCTTGACTCATATCTGATTGACCAGGGGGTGCACTTGCTGGGTCGGTCTGGATACCCTGACGTAGCTACTGGTTAAACTCTACTCGGGAGGGTTTCAGCCCCACACGTTGTCGTCTGGAAATGGAATTTCTGATATTCAACCTCAGAAAGGTATTGTTAGTAGAGCTACAGAGGTAACCGAGCACCGCCCCTCAACTGAGTCTATTTCTATTCCGCGGAATGTAGGGATAATTTCGGATTCCTCTCTTTCGGCTTGCCATCTCTTCTGAGTTGCAGCCGTCTAGGACCTGCCATGGCACCGTACACCTAGTTCCTGCACACAAACCTACACCGCACAGTTTAGGAGCTTTCCTGAACGCTCATTCATCCTCTAAGCAGTTCATTATGTGAGGGGTGCTGAAGCCTATCCCAGGGTTCACTGGGTGGAAGGTTCTGGACACTCTGGACAGGCTGCCAGTCCATCACAGGGCCGAACATCAGAGACACACCCATTCACACACACCATTCATCTGACCGCATGTCTTTGGGCTGTGAGAGAGAAAGACAGAGCGAGAGAGAGAGGTACACAGGGTTCATGGTAGAACCCTTGGTGGAACCCTTGTAGAACCACCCTTGTGGGAAGCTTGCAGGTGGTGTTAGAGGAGGAGGAGTGGTGTCCCCACCGTGTAGGAGGAGCTCAGTAGGACAGGCCGCTCTGCAGGGACTTCCTGATTCCTCCTGCAGGCCACTTTTACCCCGAGTGAAGGGCAGCAGGCGTTTCCCGCGCGCGTGTCAGACCGGGCTGCTATAGGTTCACCTTTACTGTCAGCAGTGCAGAGCGTCAGCACTCACGCAGGCCCGCAGCCAGGAGAGCGCCCGCATGTTAATTACTGCACGAGGGGGCCGCGGACCTCCACACACCGGACTGACACACGGGGAGGGGCTGGAGGTGACTGTACATTAGAGGAGTATCTGGTGAACGGAGGGGGCCTGCCGAGCACAGAGCAAGAGAAAGCAGAAGTGGGATGAGGGCAGTGTGTGTGTGAGTGTATGTGTGTGTGCGTGTGTGTGTGTGTGTGTGTGTGTGTGTGTGTGTGTGTGAGTGTGTGTGTGTGTGTGTGTGTGTGTGTGTGTGAGTGAGTGTGAACAGATGGTGTCACGGCTCTGCTTGACAAACACACCAGCCTCAACACACAGACAGAGAGAATGACCCACTGATCAAAGAGAGAGAAAGAGAAAGAGAGAGAGAGATAGAGAGAGAGAGAGAGAGAGTGAAAGACAGAAAGAGAGAAAGAGAGAGAGAGAGAGAGAGAGATAGAGAGAGAGAGAGACAGAGAGAGAAAGAGCGAGAGAGAGAGAGAGAAGGACTTAGACAATAAAACAGAAAGAGTAAGATAGAGAGAGCGAGAGAGAGACAGAGAGAGAAAGTTGCATAGGCATAGATTGACAGACAGACTCAGACTGACAGAACACAAGAGGACAGAGGAAGGATGGATAGAGACAGGAAGTGAGTGAAAAGAGAGAGAACAGAACTGAGGAAGCAGGACCGTACGGGGAGAAGAGCGGGAGTACAGACTCGCCTTTAATCTGCGGCTCAGAAGAATCATCATCAAGTTTTCAGTGGAGCTGCGCGGCAGACGGCCGGGCGGAGGGAGCCGCAGCGTTAGTGGGTCAGACACGTCAGATTTCAGAGAGCAATTTCAGCTCAGAAAACCTTCTGCTGCCGCGATTACACCAATAACGCCGGCAAAGAACATGTTTCATTACTGCGCCGGCCCCCGCGGCGCAGCAGGCCTCGCTGGCTGCCCAACAACACCGCAAACACACCATCACCGCACTTTACACCTGCAGAAATAACCAGCTGGCCTGCAGGGGCATTACAGCAGCAGCACTGCTATAGCACTACTATAGTACCACTATACGACTGTTCATTACAGCTACACGACTGTTCATCACAGCTACACGACTGTTCATCACAGCTACACGACTGTTCATCACAGCTACACGACGGTTCATCACAGCTATACGACTCTTCATCACAGCTACACTACTGTTCATTACAGCTATGCGACTGTTCATCAAAGCTACGCGACTGTTCATTACAGCTATGCGACTGTTCATCACAGCTATACGACTGTTCATCACAGCTACGCGACTGTTCATTACAGCTACACGACTGTTCATCACAGCTACACGACTGTTCATCACAGCTACACGACTGTTCATTACAGCTACACGACTGTTCATTACAGCTACACGACTGTTCATTACAGCTACACGACTGTTCATCACAGCTACACGACTGTTCATCACAGCTACACAACTGTTCATCACAGCTATACGACTATTCATTACAGCTATACGACTGTTCATTACAGCTACACGACTGTTCATTACAGCTACACAACTGTTCATTACAGCTATACGACGGTTCATCACAGCTACACAACTGTTCATTACAGCTATATGACTGTTCATCACAGCTACACGACTGTTCATCACAGCTACACGACTGTTCATTACAGCTACACGACTGTTCATTACAGCTACATGACTGTTCATCACAGCTATACAACTGTTCATCACAGCTATACGACTGTTCATCACAGCTACACGACTGTTCATCACAGCTATACGACTCTTCATCACAGCTACATGACTGTTCATCACAGCTACACGACTGTTCATTACAGCTATATGACTGTTCATTACAGCTATATGACTGTTCATTACAGCTATACGACTCTTCATCACAGCTATACAACTGTTCATCACAGCTATACGACTGTTCATCACAGCTACATGACTGTTCATTACAGCTACACGACTGTTCATCACAGCTATACGACTGTTCATCACAGCTACACGACTGTTCATTACAGCTACACGACTGTTCATCACAGCTACACGACTGTTCATCACAGCTACACGACTGTTCATCACAGCTACACGACTGTTCATCACAGCAATGCGACTGTTCATCACAGCTATGCGACTGTTCATCACAGCTACACGACTATTCATCACAGCTATAAGACTGTTCATCACAGCTACACGACTGTTCATCACAGCTATACGACTGTTAATCATAGCTACACGACTGTTCATTACAACTATACCACTGTTCATCACAGCTACATGATTGTTAATTACAGCTACATGACTGTTCATTACAGCTATACCACTGTTCATCACAGCTACATGACTGTTCATCACAGCTATACCACTGTCCATTACAGCTATACGACTGTTCATTACAGCTACATGACTGTTAATTACAGCTACACGACTGTTCATTACAGCTACACAGCTGTTCATTACAGCTATACCAATGTTCATTACAGCTATACGGCTGTTCATCACAGCTATACAACTGATCATTACAGCTATATGACTACTCATTACTCTGTCCTGTTCATTACAGCTATACAACTGTTCATTACAGTTATACAACTGTTCATTACAGCTATATGACTGTTCATTACAGCTACACACCTGTTCATTACAGCTACATGCCTATGCATTGTGGCTATATGACGGCTTCATACTCTGTCATGTTCATTACAGCTATATAACTGTTCTATACTCTGTCCTATTTATTACAGCTATATGACTGTTCCTAACTCTGTACTGGAAATGAAGAGCAGCTGCAAACAAAGACTAAATAAATAGACATAGATGTCCAGGACATTAGAGGCACTGCTTAAATGGCACTCTACTGGGCATCGTGTCAGGTAGTTGAACAGGCTACCCAGCTCCTGCCCTCCTTTGTCATCAACATGACAGCCGTTTGTACATTAAATGGGGATTTTTACCATAACTGGAGTGACATGCAGCTTATGGTATGCAGCAAACACACTTCCTGTACTCTCTGTTGTCAACATTCCATACCTGCTCCAGATGAGACCATTTCTGCTTCAGATCTCAACTGATCAGTACTTATTTCAGAAACAAGCAACACACATTTAAGCTTTAGAGACTCGGTGGGGGTGGAGATTGATCTATGATCATACTGCAAATTATTTGGGCCTTCAAATCCAGACCGCTAAAGAAATCCTGTGCCCAACTCTGGATTTTGCCATGACTGGTAGGTTCATTTATAGATAAGCTATCACAAACTCCAGGTACAGAATCTGAATTTAAGGTGGACAGATGCCCAAACCATATGCATGTAACCAAAATGTCTACATTCCAAGGCTTTACACTTGCAAACTTTATTATTAATATTATTTTACAAGTATTATAGTGTAATTACATGTTATTAACATGTATTTACATAACTATTAACATCTAATAAACTTGCACTTCTAACTACATAGATACAGAATGAATAGACAGTTGAGTCACAGGATGTATTAACAAGTTTCTGTTAGAGTGTGGACACATCTACTTTCAACATCCTACAAACGTAAGTCCATGTTATTAACATATCATTACATAGTTATTAACATGTAATGACATAAATGTGCAAATAATTGCGTAGACACTTCATGATGTGTGTATTCCTTATCTATGTATCTATGTAATTAATTTACAATTATGTTATTACATGTTAATAATAGCTTTCATTAGCTAATTTCTGTGAGGGTGTGGACTTCTTACTTTCTATAAGTAAACATAGAAGGAATGTACAGGATGTTTCTGCGATAACAGCTTTTCTAATAAAACATCTGGTCACATCTACTTACAAACAAATAAATTATGAATTGAAAGTTTAGGATCTAACTAAACATAATTTATATATTACACTGTGCTGTTGTAACATTATTATTACCATGTAATGACACAACTGCACTTCGCCACAGTTGGCAAGTAAGAACGTATGATGCTCCAATGCTCCTGGAAAATCCTGTTATACAAACCCAATTACTAATATTACATAATTATTATAACAACTTAATTACATGTTATTAAGATGCTATTACATAATTATTACTATGTAATGACATAAAAGGGGAATTAATTGCATAAATACATAATGATAAGTGTATTTCTTTCATACCTGTGTGACTGATGTGTGCAATTTTGTTATTACATGTCTAATAATATTTGATTTACTTTTCAGTAAACAAAGTATTAGCAAGTTTCTGTGTGGGGGTGCGCCTGCACCAAACACCAATGTCTAAAACGTGTCACAAAATGTGCAGTATGTGAAATATTATACAGTTGTAACATAATTACATGTTATTATCATGTTATTACATAAGTATTACATAGTTACATAAAGATGTTTCTGCAATACAACATCCTAATACAACATTTCCTCTTCTAATGTCAAATCCACATTTAATATGGGCTGAAAGTTCGGAATCTGCTCGTTCAAAGAGCTACAAGTGATTATAACTGCAGCCCCTTATACTTCCTGCCTCAGCTGCCTTCAAGGGGAAGGAAGTAAACATGGTGAACCACCACCATGTTTAAGAGTTCACAGCAATGCACATTTACAACATACACAGCAGCTACACCGAAATCCAACCTTTAGCAACACGATCTCCAAACTACACAGCTCTAACTGTTAGAGAGCTCCAGATGATCCGAGATAGCTCCACTCCTAAAGTAGGTCGGATAAAAAAAACAGAAAGGTTTGGTTTTCGGCTCTGACTGCACGGCTTTCTTACCGGGTAGATAAAAGAGCAGGTTCACATCTGGAGAGCCAGGAATCAACATCTGCTCGCGGAGCTTTTTACGAGCCGCAGGAAAACAGGCTGACTGCTCAACCTGCTCTCGCCAACGTGCTCTAACTCAGATCACAGATACTTCCCACCTCAGCTGGCACCGCCTTTAAGGGGAAGGAAGTGTGAGGCTGGGTGAACCGCGCTAATGACATTACATAATCACCATACACATGTTTCAGGTTTGAGTGATGCGAGGTCACAGTTACATTTCTATCTTGATGCTTTATATCCTGAAATTCTGTTTATGAAATACTGTAGTCATGAAAAAATGTGTTCCCCAACAAATTAGTTTGGGAGATTTCCAGCATATTTGTATCCAAAGCATGCCAAGTGTTGCTATAGTGATCAGAATGACCTCTATGCAAAAAACCCAAGGAAGTTTGGCATGCGAGTTTAGCCAATAGGGATATTTTATTCCTTGACGTTCAATGGACTCATCAACGATGTCTCAAAACAAGTGACACAGCGATTGGGAAAACTTGGTGAGTCAAAATTCCTTGGGACTAATCACACTTAGGCCAAGGTGCAACAAACTAGGGTCTCCCAGAGAGTTCGCATGAGTGGTGCAGATTGAGGACAGGCCTAGCATGACCACATTCATTCATCCCCTCCTCTTCTAAGCTCCTTATCTGTCGGGGTCATGGCGGGGTGCTGGGGCCCATCCCTGTGCTCATGGGACCGAATGAAGGAAACACCCTGGACAGGAAGCCAGGACATCGCAGGGCGTGACCGCAATAACAAATGATGACCAGAGGAGGTCCACTGGAGCGACACGACTTCATGACTGTGGATAACGTCTTTCTAAAACTTTGCATCCGAACTCATTTGCTTTCAGGTCTCATGAAGTGATAGATGGGCAGACAGATAAAAGAGAGATAGTGAAAGTGGCGCTTAGGCGTCCCCTTTTCTCTCTCGCTGATTATTTCTACAGATAATCTCTCTATCTGCTCTCGCTCTCTCTCTTTCCTGCTCTCAGTGGTTCTGGATGAGAGAACGCTGGGAAGCCCGTCCTCGCTCTTCATGTTTAGTGCGTTCTGCAGTGCTGAGGTGGGCTGTTTGGCATGAGCCTGTTTGTCAATCATAAATGCTCCATTAAATGTTAATTATTTCCCTGAACACTCCTCCACAGACAAACACAGTTCCAGTTCCACAGGGCCTGAAATGAACTTCTTGGGAAATGTGATGATGCCGGTAGTTCGTTGGCGAGGAGGAGCAGATGCTAATCTTTGTTTAAGAACCTTCTATTGATCCGACTGGAACTAGAGCTTCCACCGTTAAAACTGCATATGCATATAAATATTCAAAATGATTGACATGCAAGGTAAATGATCGTGAACAGAAAATTGATGCCAGGTTTGATGTGACCTCGCCTACCTTTATAGATACTTTAGGCCTGCACTGTATGGTTCTGGATATGAACTGTTCATTTAGATTGTATAATTCGGATTGTCCATCTTAAGTTGTAAGCTGTTCTTTCTAGATCTTTAGATTTGGAATGTACTAGCTCTGAATGCGAACTGTTCTTCTAGACATTTAGAATTTATTTTCTCATCAATGAATATGGACTGTCGTTCAAGATCCGAAAAACTTAGGTCTGGATTTAAATTATTAAACTAGCACTGTATGGTTCTGGATATGAACTGTTCATTTTGATCTTTGGAGTTAGCTTGTTCAGCTCTGGATGCGAACTGTTCTTCTAGACAATTCAAATTTAATTTCTCATCTCTCAATATGTATTGTTTAAGATCCTAAAACTCAGGTCTGGATTTAAATTATTAAACTAGCACTGTATGGTTCTGGATTTGAACTGTTCATTTAGATCTTTGGAGTTAGCTTGTTCAGCTCTGGAGGCGAACTGTTCTTCTAGACAATTCAAATTTAATTTCTCATCTCTGAATATGTATTGTTTAAGATCCTAAAACTTACGTCTGGATTTTAATTATTGAACTTGCACTGTATGGTTCTGGATTTGAACTGTTCATTTGGATCTTTGGAGTTTGCTTGTTCAGCTCCGGATGCAAACTGTTCTTATAGACAATTCCAATTTAATATCTCATCTCTGAATATGAATTGTTGTTTTAAATCCTAAAACTTAGGTCTGGATTTGAATTATTGAATTTGCACTGTATGGTGTTGGAAATGAACTGTTCATCTAGATCGTTGGAGTTAGCTTGTTCAGCTCCGGATGTGAACTGTTCTTCTAGACAATTCAAATTTAATTTCTCATCTCTGAATATGAATTGTTGTTTTAGATCCTAAAACTTAGGTCTGTATTTTAATTATTAAACTTGCACTGTATGGTTCTGGATATGAACTGTTCATCTAGATCGTTGGAGTTAGCTTGTTCAGCTCCGGATGTGAACTGTTCTTAGAGAGTAGAGAGTATTTAGAGATAGTATTCTCTAATTCTATTCTCTCTTTAGAGTACTTCTTCTAGATCCCGTTTTCGTTTTAGATCTATAAACTTGAATTTTACTGTTCTAAATGTGAGCTGTTCATTTAGATATTTGCAGTTATGTTGTTCAGCTCTGTATCTAAGCTGTTCAATCAGTTCTTAGTAGTAGGATTACACAGCCCTGAATGAAAGCTGTTCTAGATCTCTTAGTTTATTAGGTTAATGTGAGCCGTTTTCATAGATCTTAAGAGTTTGATTGTTCACCTCTGAATCTGAGCCAATATAGATTTTTTTTTCAACAAATAATTTATCAGATTTTTTATGCCTTTGACACGCTGAGAGGTGTCCTGAATGATGGAGAATTTCATCTTTATGATGAGAAAGCTGAAGAAAGAAGAAATGTGGAGATTCCAGGTGCCCAGGTTAATATTCAGTCTCAGACGCTGCTAAAGATGCTGGTGAAAAGAACAATTCACACTCGAAACCATCACTGATCTAAAGCCGTCCTGTGTGGAGGAGCTGTTTCCTCCAGTGTTTGGCGAGAAGATGATCAATAACTGCAGAAAAGCTTTTGGCTGCCACCGTTCCAGTTACAGATTTCAAAAGGGTGCAATTACTTTTCACACAAGAGCTCTTAGAGTCAGTTTGTTCCTTGATAAACAGGACATGTGGTTATTTAGTAGAACTATTTAGTGCAGCCCCATATACAGCACACTCTATCAATGACAGTTCTTCGAGGGTTCTTTAGTAAAGACAATGAATCAATACAAAACCATGAATGCTCAAAGAAACCATTTGGATGTTTAGTGGCTTTTTGGGGACATGGGTGGAGAATGTGTTGGATATGGTTCTATACAGCACCGAAGAGTATTCCTCTATTGTTAGAAGCCTGATATTGTCAGAGCAGATTGGTGGAATCATATATAGAACGATAAAGAGAAAGTTCTCCATTAATGTAAAAGAGCATTTCAGCCTGGGTCCTGGTTCAATATAAAACTACTGACTTCAATAAGGAACTATTGAAGAGCCACCGATTTTAAGATTGTAGCTTAATACCTTCGGTCAGGCAGTGGCAGAAGAACTCACCACTCACCACTTTTCTCTGGTAAGAAGGAAATGCCAGATTTTTGTTCGCTAGCTTCTCCTGCAGATTTGAGAAATCAACGCTGCTCCAGAACACTCTGAACACCGCACAAGCGTTTGTCTTGCTGTATTTGTGAGATAAAATTCCCATCAGTATCAACACCTAAATCTAACCTCAGCTGCAGTATTCAAATTGAAACCCAACTGTAACCTCAGTATCCAAATCAAAACCCAACTGTAAACTCAGCGTCCAAACTTAACCCTATCTTTAACCTCAGCATCTAAACCTAACCCTATCTTTAACCTCAGCATCCAAACCTAACCCTATCTTTAACCTCAGCATCCAAACCTAACCCTATCTTTAACCTCAGCATCCAAACCTAACCCTATCTTTAACCTCAGCATCCAAACCTAACCCTATCTTTAACCTCAGCATCCAAACCTAACCCTAGCTTTAACCTCAGCATCTAAACCTAACCCTATCTTTAACCTCAGCATCTAAACCTAACCCTATCTTTAACCTCAGCATCCAAACCTAACCCTATCTTTAACCTCAGCATCTAAACCTAACCCTATCTTTAACCTCAGCATCTAAACCTAACCCTATCTTTAACCTCAGCATCCAAACCTAACCCTATCCTTAGCCTCACTATCCAAGCCTAACTTTAACTATAACCTCAGTTACCAAACCTAACCATCATCATTAACCCAATATCCAAACCCAACCCTAACCTTAGACTAAATATTCAAACCTAACCTTAGACTAAATATTCAAACCTAACCTTAACCTCACTAACCAAACCTAACTCTATCTTTAACCCCAATATCCAAACCTAACCCTAACTATAAACTAAATATCCAAACCTAACCTTAACCTTAAACTAAATATCCAAACCTAACCTTAACCTCACAAATCAAACCTAACCCTATCTTTAACCTCACCTAACCCTATCCTTAGCCTCAGTATCCAAAACTAACCCTATCCTTAGTCTCAGTAACCAAACCTAACCATCATATTACCCCAGTATCCAAACCAAACCTTAACCTTAACCTCAGTTACCAAACCTAAACTTGACCATTACCCCAGTATTCGAACCTAAACTTAACTTTAACCTAAGTATCCAAACCTGACCCTATCCTTAGCCTTAGTATCCAAACCTAACCTTAACCTCACTCACCAAACTTGACCCTATCCTTAGCCTCAGTTTCCAAACCTAACCTTAACCTCACTCACCAAACTTGACCCTATCCTTAGCCTCAGTTTCCATACCTAACCTTAACCTTACTCACCAAATCTAACCCTATCTTTAACCTCAATATCCAAACCTAACCCTATCCTTAGCCTCAGTATCCAAACCTAACCCTATCTTTAACCTCAGTATCCAAACCTAACCCTATCCTTAGTCTCAGTAACCAAACTTAACCATCATATTACCCCAGTATTCAAACCAAACCTTAACCTTAACCTCAGTTACCAAACCTAAACTTAACCATTACTCCACTATCCAAACCTAAACTTAACCTTAACCTAAGTATCCAAACTTGACCCTATCCTTAGCCTCAGTATCCAAACCCAACCTTAACCTCACTCACCAAACCTGACCCTATCCTTAGCCTCAGTATCCACACCTAACCTTAACCTCACTCACCAAACCTGACCCTATCCTTAGCCGCAGTATTCAAACCTAACCTTAACCTCACTAACCAAACCTGACCCTATCCTTAGCCTCAGTATCCAAACCTAACCTTAACCTCACTCACCAAACCTGACCCTATCCTTAGCCTCAGTATCCAAACCTAACCTTAACCTCACTAACCAAACCTGACCCTATCCTTAGCCTCAGTATCCAAACCTAACCTTAACCTCACTAACCAAACCTGACCCTATCCTTAGCCTCAGTATCCAAACCTAACCTTAACCTCACTCACCAAATCCTTAGTCTCAGTAACCAAACCTAACCATCACCATTACCCCAGTATCCGAACCAAACCTTAACCTTAGCCTCAGTTTCCAAACCTAACCTTAACTGTAACCTCAGAAACAGAACCTAATCATCATATTACCCCAGTATCCAAACCAAACCTTAACCTTAACCTCAGTTACCAAACCTAAACCTGACTATTACCCCAGTATCCAAACCTAAACTTAACCTTAACCTAAGTATCCAAACTTGACCCTATCCTTAGCCTCAGTATCCAAACCTAACCTTAACCTCACTCACCCAACCTGACCCTATCCTTAGTCTCAGTAACCAAACCTAAACATCACCATTACCCCAGTATCCGAACCAAACTTTAACCTTAGCCTCAGTTTCCAAACCTAACTGTAACCTCAGTAACAGAACCTAACCATCATATTACCCCAGTACCCAAACCTAACCCTAACCATAACCTAATTATCCAGACCTAACCTTATCTCAGTATCCAAACCTAAACCTAACTTTAGTATCCAAATCTAACTTTAGTCTCAGTATCCAAGCCTAAACACTGCCTGAAGAGAATAACCACATGGATTGGTTGAGCTGTATTTGTATACGAGCTTGTTGTGTTAATAAGTGATGATTAGCTCAGTTTGTAGAGTTGGTAAATCAATCGTGAACAGCTCAGTATATTAGTTTCCCCTGTTTATGATCGATGCAGCTGCAGCTGGAGGAATTCTAAAAATGAGAATGTGCTATAGGTATGAGACAGATGAGCTAATGAGGCGCTTACTGCTTATTGGGTCTGATCTGACCTGTGAGTCAAATATACTTCATTACCAGTGAACGAAAAAGTGAACAGATCTTGATCTCTGCAGTTTCTGTTCTCCTCCCCACAAGTCCTGTTCCTCCTTCAGTGTGCTTCTAAATGAGTGTTTGAAGTTGAAAGGCCGCTGTGTGGGGCATGACTGAAATAAGTGCTTGAATTCCTGCTATGGTCGCTTAACCTGCCGCAGTGATCAGGCAGTAGCTTCCAGCAAGGTTTTATTTTCCAATGCAGCACTGAGACAGCGAGTGTGTACGTATTTAGCTCTTTGTGGGGACCAGAAAGAGGTATAAACATGAACGTTTTGTGATTGTAGGGGACATTAAACTGCTTTTCTGGCCTCCAAAAACATTCTAAAGACAAAAAAAGA
>JAMWET010006924.1:82500-87500 GCA_024036415.1 Prochilodus magdalenae | reverse complement strand
ACCCACACAGATCCACCCAAACTAACCACACAGACCCACCCAAACTAACCACACAGACCCACCCAAACTACCCACACAGATCCACCCAAACTAACCACACAGACCCACCCAAACTAACCACACAGACCCACCCAAACTACCCACACAGATCCACCCCAACTAACCACACAGATCCACCCCAACTAACCATATAGACCCCCCAAACTACCCGTATAGAGCCAGTCAAACTAACCACACAGATCCACCCAAACTAACCACACAGATCCACCCAAACTAACCACACAGATCCACCCAAACTAACCACACAGACCCACCCAAACTAACCACACAGACCCACCCAAACTACCCACACAGATCCACCCAAACTAACCACACAGATCCACCCAAACTAACCACACAGACCCACCCAAACTAACCACACAGACCCACCCAAACTAACCGTATAGTGCTGGCCAAACTAACCACACAGATCCACCCCAACTAACCACACAGATCCACCCCAACTAACCACACAGATCCACCCAAACTAACCACACAGATACACCCAAACTACCCACACAGATCCAACCTAACTAACCACATAGACCCACCCAAACTACCCACACAGATCCACCCAAACTAACCACACAGATCCACCCAAACTACCCACACAGATCCACCCAAACTAACCACACAGACCCACCCAAACTACCCACACAGACCCACCCAAACTACCCACACAGATCCACCCAAACTACCCACACAGATCCACCCAAACTACCCACACAGATCCACCCAAACTAACCACACAGATCCACCCAAACTAACCGTATAGTGCTGGCCAAACTACCTACACAGATCCACCCAAACTAACCACATAGACCCACCCAAACTACCCACACAGATCCACCCAAACTAACCACACAGATCCACCCAAACTACCCACACAGATCCACCCAAACTAACCACATAGACCCACCCAAACTACCCACACAGATCCACCCAAACTACCCACACAGATCCACCCAAACTAACCACATAGACCCACCCCAACTACCCACACAGATCCACCCCACTAACCACACAGATCCACCCAAACTACCCACACAGATCCACCCCAACTACCCACACAGATCCACCCCAACTAACCACACAGATCCACCCAAACTACCCACACAGATCCACCCAAACTAACCACACAGATCCACCCAAACTACCCACATAGACCCACCCAAACTAACCACACAGATCCACCCAAACTACCCACACAGATCCACCCCAACTAACCTTTTGGCGCTACTTTTCCAGGTTGTGCTCTCTGGCTGGAGCCGGCTGTCTACACCCGCCACCCCCGGGAGCGAATCCTGGTTCGGAGAAGGTCTTTCCGATGTTTGATCACTGCAGAAGGAGCCGACATTAATATTTAGAAAGCAGTCAATCTTTGGTGACGCCCGCATCCTAATGATTCATGCGGCTGAGCATTGTTTCACTCAAACAGAATTAACAATAGTAAAACGGGCACAAAAGACAAAGAGAGCACAGAAAGCGAGGAGAACAAAACAAATCTGCATTCAGATGCAAAGCGCCAGATTCACAGACAAACAAAGCCCGCATTCAGAGTGAGAGGATGAGAAAACAAGGTTAGAAGTAAGTAACCGCCAGTGGAAGCCTTGCGGAGGGAAGGAAGACCAACAAAAAGGCGCCTCCACTTTTGTCGGGCCCAGAGCAGCGAGGACAGTGCGTGTTTGGCCTTCGGCGGTTGCAGATATTTTGTAAAACAGACTAAACCACACGGGTCCCATTAGGACAGCGGGATGACAATGTGTCCGACAAGTTCAGAGCAGAGCTGCTGCACATTAAGGATATGGTGGGGGACATGAGGGGATTGTGTGGCTCCTTTCTGACTTAGTTCTACTAACTTCAGCCAGAAAACTTGGAACAGAGCAATCGCTCCGGGCCAGAGGTACAAGATACATCCAGACACTCTGTATCCTACAGCTGTCCACTCATGTAGAGGAATCTTAAGTCTGGGACTTTGTGTCTTTACCAAAGGCTTACATAGAAGCTCACAGCACACCAAACAACGTAGTCCTAACTTGACTGACCAAACGGCACAAGAGGGACTCGACCCAACAATTGACTAAGATTCAAACCTTAGAGACAAAGGAGTCAACCTGTTAATGCAGCACCATTGGCAGACGGCTGCAAGACACAGGACTACATACAATGACTGTCCTTAACACCATATCTGTGTGTGGAATCACCATGGTCAGACTAAAACCTCAAATATTCAAGACTAAACTAAAACCCAAACCTCACATATTCACCATTCAACTAAGACACAAACCTCGGGGACTTGACGATAACTGTAACTATGAAATTTTGATACTCTACACACGTAATACTTTATGAGACACAAACGCCATAGGCTTAAGACCAGACTAAGACTCCAACCATAGACATTTAAGACTATGGTTGGAGTCCATAGGACTCATATCTCAGATATTCAAGACCTACCTAGGCCTCCATCCTCTGACATTTTACATATTCAAGATTTGACTAAGACTTAAACCCCAAATATTCAAGACTTAACTGTAACTCAAACCTCAGATATTCAGGTCCTGGCTAAGACTCAAACCTTACATATTCAAGATTTGACTAAGACTCAAACCCCAAATATTCAAGACTTGACTGTAACTCAAACCTCAGATATTCAAGTCCTGGCTAAGACTCACACTTGACATATTCAAGATTTGACTAAGACTCAAACCCCAGATATTCAAGACTTGACTGTAACTCAAACCTCAGATATTCAAGTCCTGGCTAAGACTCAAACTTTACATATTCAAGACTTGACTATAACTCAAACCTCAGATATTCAAGACTTGACTGTAACTCAAACCTCAGATATTCAAGTCCTGGCTAAGACTCAAACCTTACATATTCAAGATTTGACTAAGACTCAAAGTGCAGATATTCAAGACCTGGCTAAGACTCAAACCTTACATACTCAAGATTTGACTAAGACTCAAAGCGCAGATATTCAAGACTTGACTGTAACTCAAACCTCAGATATTCAAGTCCTGGCTAAGACTCATACTTTACATATCCCAGATTTGACTAAGACTCAAACCTCAGATATTCAAGTCCTGGCTAAGACTCAAACCTTACATATTCAAGATTTGACTAAGACTCAACCCCCAGATATTCAAGACTTAACTATAACTCAAACCTCAGATATTCAAGACCTGGTTAAGACTCAAACTTTACATATTTAAGATCTGAATAAGACTCAACCCCCAGATATTCAAGACCTGACTGTAACTCAAACCTTAGATATTAAAATTCTGGCCAAGACACAACATACTCAACATACTCCTTACATTTTCAAAACCTGGCTACTATTCAAATCTTGTCTCGAGACTCATCTCAGAATGACACCTCAGAGACTTGAGATTTGGCTCTGACTTAAAGCCCAGAGGCTTGAGATTCCACTCAGACGCAAACCTCAAATACTTGGTGAGACTTGACTTGGCCATTAGCCACAGAGATTTGAGAGAGAGTGCGAGCAAGAGAGAGCGAGAGTAAGAGTAAGTGAGTGAGCGAGAGAGAGAGAGAGAGAGAGAGAGAGAGAGAAAGTGCTAATCAAGTGCTAATCAAAGGGCTGGAACAGCTGCTGTGATGTGGAGCAGGATGTGCATGTATGAAGAATAAAGAAAGCAGTTCCCTCCTTTCTCTTTTCCTTTCTGTCTGTCTCTCTTTCTTGATGGCTAGTAATGGTGTCAATAACTGATTGCTCTACTGTTCTGTTTGGTTTCCCATCCTTTCCTTTCTTCTCCTGTTGATGGTAATCACTGTGGTAAAAATGGAACTCTAACATTCATACCAGTACACAGAGAGAGAGAGAGATAGAGAGAGAGAGAGACAGGGAGAGAGAGAGAGAGCTCCACTCTGCATTAAAGGGCACTCTGTATGCTGTATTGATTCTCTGTTCCTCTGGCGGACCCTCTGAGCTCCTTTAATTTAGAAGTCTGCCGTTCTGAAGGTCACTGATAGCTGGAAATCAGACAGGGGATGGATTCCTACACCACCCGGACATGAGGAATAAAAACAGAGAGGCTTGCATGAGCGCCGTTACACATATGATGCGCTCATACTTCCTGATAGTGTTTTAGGACTGTGGCCTAGAGGGGCTTCTTGTCTGTTCTTGAACTTATCGAACCCCAGAAAAACTAAATACCAAAAGGTGCATGGGGGCCTTACCATATTCATATTGGGGGGTATGGGGAAACAGGTTCAAGCTATTCTTCAGCGAGATAAGACCCAGGCTGCATCTCGGTATCTAGAGGAAACCCTCTTTATCTCATGGTCAAAGACCAGTTACAAAAATAGCAGTAGGAATCATCCACCGGAATGAAACTTGGTGGGTAGATCTGAGGGGCCTTATCGCTGTGCCTGACTGACCCAACAGCTACGATTGTGGACATTATGCAGGACTTCATGCACGCAGACCGCCATGAAGACCGCCTTTAAGACTACGTCATCATCAACAAAGACTGCAGTGGTGTCGTACCAGACTGTCATGAAGTGACTCAAAATCATCTTCAGTGATGAGTCCCGCTTCAGTCTTGGTGGAGACGACCAACGAATGCGTGTGTGGAGGCACCGTGGTCAGCACCAAGATGAACGGTTTGCTGTCACACATCCAGAAGGCCTGGTGTCCCTCCACCTCCACCCCTACCGCACCATCTACAGGAACTGTATGAGGATATTCAAGCTGCATGGGATGGATTATCACAGGAACCCACGTCTCCCATGTGTCTATCGAGCCAGTAGTGAGTCGCTATATCAATAAAATCTTGACCTCAGGGTCCAAAATCATATCAACCATACTCATGCACTACGTACATTGGACTTGTCCTGTTCTCCTGTCTTCGTGTGTCTTCTAAGTGACAGTTAAGTCAGTTGGGGCAGTTGTGAGTTGGAGGTTACAGAATCAGCCTTGTGAACGTAGGCACGAC
>JAMWET010006924.1:0-77500 GCA_024036415.1 Prochilodus magdalenae | reverse complement strand
ATTAACACCACCATGAACTCTAACATTAACACCACCATGAATTCTACCATTATCACCACCATGAACTCTAACATTAACACCACCATGAACTCTACCATTACCACCACCATGAACTCTAACATTACCACCACCATGAACTCTAACATTAACACCACCATGAACTCTAACATTATCACCACCATGAACTTTAACATTATCACCACCATGAACTCTAACATTAACACCACCATGAACTCTAACATTATCACCACCATGAAGTCTAACATTAACACCACCATGAACTCTAACATTAACACCACCATGAATTCTACCATTATCACCACCATGAACTCTAACATTATCACCACCATGAACTCTAACATTAACACCACCATGAACCCTGTTTTGAATACAACCAAGACAACACCATGGATTCTACTAGGAACACTATTAAGAACAGTAGTATGAAGTCTATCATGTAGTCTATCATGAACAAGGCTATGAACTCTACCTTGAGCACCACCATAAAGTCTACACTGAACTCTATTTTGAAGACAACCCTGAACATTTCCAGGAGCATAAAAACACCATGAACTCTAGCATGAACACCACCATCAAGTCTACATTTAATTCTACCATAAACTGTAGACTGAACTCCAGAACGAACACCGCCATGAACTATACACTGGACTCTAGTACTAGCTCTACCAGAAACACCACCTTGAACTGTAGCATGAACACATCCATGTACTCCACCATGAATTCTATCATAAGCCCTTCCATGACCTATGCATTGAGCTCTACCATAAACATCAACATGGACAAACACTCTAAAAGAAACTCTTGCTTTAACCTTGAACACTACCATAACAGAGTCACTGCTGTTCTGAGCATACAATGCACACAGTGCACCTATATATACACTAAGACATAAACTATAAAGCCCCTAAACACACAATATTTCAATTCAAGTAAATAAATTTCATATAATTGAAATTCAAAACACCAAAATTCAATATAAGACACAATATTCCACTAAAGACACTGAATCAAAGATGCTATATAGGCCCTATAAAGAGTTAACAAACTATTATCAATACAGATAAAATATATAATGGTATTTTTATTAATACATGAGATACATAAACAGATGCTATCAACACAAACTATCGAGACCCCAGGCACAATACACATCTAATCTAACAATATCAGCCTAACAATTAAGATTACTGTCCACAAAGGAGCTATAAACCCTCTATATACCTACAACACCTACACACCAACTATTAGACCCAGTACCCCCCATTAAACACTGGAGTATGAGTTATAAGACCACCTATACACCTACAACACTTACAACAGCTATTAGACCAAGTACTCCACATTAAACACTGGAGTATGAGCTATAAGACCACCTATACACCTACAACACTTACAAAAGCTATTAGACCAAGTACTCCACATTAAACACTGGAGTATGAGCTATAAGACCACCTATACACCTACAACACTTTCACACCAACTATTAGACCCGGTACCCCCCATTAAACACTGGAGTATGAGCTATAAGACCACCTATACGCCTACAAACACTTACACACCAACTATTAGACCCAGTACCCCCATTAAACACTGGAGTATGAGCTATAAGACCACCTATACACCTACAAACACTTACACACCAACTATTAGACCCAGTACCCCACATTAAACACTGGAGTATGAGCTATAAGACCACCTATACACCTACAAACACTTACACAGAACTATTAGACCCGGTACTGCCCATTAAACACTGGAATATGAGCTATAAGACCACCTATACACCTACAACACTTACACACCAACTATTAGACCCAGTACCCCCCATTAAACACTGGAGTATAAGCTATAAGACCACCTATACACCTACAAACACTTACACACCAACTATTAGACCCAGTACCCCCCATTAAACACTGGAGTATGAGCTATAAGACCACCTATACACCTACAAACACTTACACACCAACTATTAGACCCAGTACCCCACATTAAACACTGGAGTATGAGCTGTAAGACCACCTATATATCTACAAACACTTACACGCCAACTATTAGACCCAGTACCCCCCATTAAACACTGGAGTATGAGCTATAAGACCACCTATACACCTACAACACTTACACGCCAACTATTAGACCCAGTACCCCCCATTAAACACTGGAGTATGAGCTGTAAGACCACCTATACACCTACAACACTTAACACCAACTATTAGACCCAGTACCCCCCCATTAAACACTGGAGTATGAGCTATAAGACCACCTATACACCTACAAACACTTACACACCAACTATTAGACCCAGTACCCCCCATTAAACACTGGAGTATGAGCTGTAAGACCACCTATACACCTACAGACACTTACACACCAACTATTAGACCCAGTACCCCCCATTAAACACTGGAGTATGAGCTATAAGACCACCTATACACCTACAGACACTTACACACCAACTATTAGACCCGGTACTGCCCAGTAAACACTGGAGTATGAGCTATAAGACCACCTATACACCTACAAACACTTACACACCAACTATTAGACCCAGTACCCCCCATTAAACACTGGAGTATGAGCTATAAGACCACCTATACACCTACAAACACTTACACACCAACTATTAGACCCAGTACCCCCCATTAAACACTGGAGTATGAGCTATAAGACCACCTATACACCTACAAACACTTACACACCAACTATTAGACCCAGTACCCCACATTAAACACTGGAGTATGAGCTGTAAGACCACCTATATATCTACAAACACTTACACGCCAACTATTAGACCCAGTACCCCCCATTAAACACTGGAGTATGAGCTATAAGACCACCTATACACCTACAACACTTACACGCCAACTATTAGACCCAGTACCCCCCATTAAACACTGGAGTATGAGCTGTAAGACCACCTATACACCTACAACACTTAACACCAACTATTAGACCCAGTACTCCCCATTAAACACTGGAGTATGAGCTGTAAGACCACCTATACACCTACAGCACTTACACACCAACTATTAGACCCAGTACCCCCCCATTAAACACTGGAGTATGAGCTATAAGACCACCTATACACCTACAACACTTACACACCAACTATTAGACCCGGTACAGCCCATTAAACACTGGAGTATGAGCTGTAAGACCACCTATACACCTACAGACACTTACACACCAACTATTAGACCCGGTACTGCCCAGTAAACACTGGAGTATGAGCTATAAGACCACCTATACACCTACAACACTTACACACCAACTATTAGACCCAGTACCCCCCATTAAACACTGGAGTATGAGCTGTAAGACCACCTATACACCTACAAACACTTACACACCAACTATTAGACCCAGTACTCCCCATTAAACACTGGAGTATGAGCTATAAGACCACCTATACACCTACAACACTTACACACCAACTATTAGACCCAGTACCCCCCCATTAAACACTGGAGTATGAGCTGTAAGACCACCTATACACCTACAACACTTACACACCAACTATTAGACCCAGTACCCCCCCATTAAACACTGGAGTATGAGCTATAAGACCACCTATACACCTACAACACTTACACACCAACTATTAGACCCGGTACAGCCCATTAAACACTGGAGTATGAGCTGTAAGACCACCTATACACCTACAGACACTTACACACCAACTATTAGACCCGGTACTGCCCAGTAAACACTGGAGTATGAGCTATAAGACCACCTATACACCTACAACACTTACACACCAACTATTAGACCCAGTACCCCCCATTAAACACTGGAGTATGAGCTGTAAGACCACCTATACACCTACAAACACTTACACACCAACTATTAGACCCAGTACTCCCCATTAAACACTGGAGTATGAGCTATAAGACCACCTATACACCTACAACACTTACACACCAACTATTAGACCCAGTACCCCCCCATTAAACACTGGAGTATGAGCTATAAGACCACCTATACACCTACAAACACTTACACACCAACTATTAGACCCAGTACCCCCCCATTAAACACTGGAGTATGAGCTGTAAGACCACCTATACACCTACAAACACTTACACACCAACTATCAGACCCAGTACCCCCCCATTAAACACTGGAGTATGAGCTATAAGACCACCTATACACCTACAAACACTTACACACCAACTATCAGACCCAGTACTCCCCATTAAACACTGGAGTATGAGCTGTAAGACCACCTATATATCTACAACACTTACACACCAACTATCAGACCCAGTACTCCCCATTAAACACTGGAGTATGAGCTGTAAGACCACCCATCGCTCCGTAAAACGCACAGGCGCATCAGCGCGCACTGAAACCTGAAGTACAGCACTCCGTATCCCTGTATTTACTCACGTGAGCTCTCGCGAGCCGCAGCAGCAGGTGAGCACAGATCTCCTTCGCGCGAACTGATTCCTCAGCCCCGCTGGCTCGCTCCCCTCCTCAGGAGCGCGTGTGGCGCGAGCGCGCTTGTGTTTGTGATGATCGTGTCCCCTTGTTATGTCCAGCCCCTCTCTCTCTCTCTCTCTCTCTCTCTGTCTCTGTCTCTGTCTCTCGCGCGCGCTCCTGCTCTCTCTCTCTCTGCACTCCGCTGACAGCTCTGAGGCGCTCGCGAGCCTTTAATACTCCCCTCCCCTCTGCATCCACGTGGAGGGCGGTGCAACGCGAGACGGACCGCCCCGCCCCCAATCACTCCCTCCGTCTCTCCCTCCCTCACATCACTCAGAGCGGACCACACTATCCCCGGACACCATCCCCATTCCTGAAGATCTACCTTCCTGAGGACAGTAGCTCGTGACCCAGTCCACCACAACATCTGCTCCAGCTCCTGTAGATGACCTTAGCGTTAGGGAGGGAAGGTGGAGCAGCAGGCTGGAACTCCACTCTGCGCTTCAGGAGGAAGCCCAGACCCTCTGATCTGGATGTTTATTTGTTTGCCTGTTTGTTTGTCTGTCTGTCTTTTTGTTTGTTTGTTTGTTTGTTGATCACATACCAATTAACTACGAGGAATTAAATTTCAATAAGCTGAATTTGTTCTGATGTAGTGGTATTTGATTGGTCTACAGCAGGTGCTCTCACTGTATCATGGCCAGCCAAACCTTGTTTTGTGCCAAGCTCCGCCTTCCTTTCCCAGCTATCCAATCACTGCAGAGCATGCAATGTATGAATTCCTCAGCCCACCAGTGGTTGGATATGAAGTAGTGATTGATTAACCTGCAGGCCTTTACCGTGCGATTCCATCTTGTGGGGTACAGTATGTGAGTTTCTACCAACCGAACCCAACAAAATCGGCATCAACACTACATCATTCAATCAAAGGTAGGACATAAACGGACCACCAGCATTCCTGGTGCAACTGGGACGCAAGTGGGTGCATGTCCCAGCAGTGCCCTTAACACTAATGCTAAGTAGTTTTAGAGTATGTAATATATGGTACACCATCAGTCATAGTGTCTTGGTGTGGTTGGTGTGACTCAACACATGGCGGTCGTGCAGATACCACCACAGCACGGTGTTGGTGGCAGATGATTGTGGACATTCATTGAGCAGTGATGTCTCCCATGGGTCATCCTGTTAGCACCACTGGCAGATGGCTGCACCATTAAGGACTACATGCGTGCATACTGTTACAATGACTGTACTTAACACCATGTCAAGGTCAACACAGTCACCCATGATGTGGTGTGGTACATACTTTAGTACTGTTACTCTCCATACTTCAGTACATCTGAAGGTACATACTTTAGTACTGGTACTCTCCATACTTCAGTACATCTGAAGGTACATACTTTAGTACTGTTACTCTCCATACTTCAGTACATCTGAAGGTACATACTTTAGTACTGTTACTCTCCATACTTCAGTACATCTGAAGGTACATACTTTAGTACTGTTACTCTCCATACTTCAGTACATCTGAAGGTACATACTTTAGTACTGGTACTCTCCATACTTAAGTACATCTGAAGGTACATACTTTAGTACTGTTACTCTCCATACTTAAGTACATCTGAAGGTACATACTTCAGTACTGTTACTCTCCATACTTAAGTACATATGAAGGTACATACTTTAGTACTGGTACTCTCCATACTTAAGTACATCTGAAGGTAAATACTTCAGTACTGTTACTCTTCATACTTAAGTACATCTGAAGGTACACACTTTAGTACTGTTACTCTCCATACTTAAGTACATCTGAAGGTAAATACTTTAGTACTGTTACTCTCCGTACTTAAGTACATCTGAAGGTACACACTTTAGTACTGTTACTCTCCGTACTTAAGTACATCTGAAGGTAAATACTTTAGTACTGTTACTCTCCGTACTTAAGTACATCTGAAGGTACACACTTTAGTACTGTTACTCTCCATACTTAAGTACATCTGAAGGTAAATACTTCAGTACTGTTACTCTCAGTACTTAAGTACATCTGAAGGTACATACTTTAGTACTGTTACTCTCCATACTTAAGTACATCTGAAGGTACATGCTTTAGTACTGTTACTCTCCGTACTTAAGTACATCTGAAGGTACATGCTTTAGTACTGTTACTCTCCATACTTAAGTACATCTGAAGGTACATACTTTAGTACTGTTACTCTCCATACTTAAGTACATCTGAAGGTACATGCTTTAGTACTGTTACTCTCCGTACTTAAGTACATCTGAAGGTACATGCTTTAGTACTGTTACTCTCCGTACTTAAGTACATCTGAAGGTACATACTTTAGTACTGTTACTCTCCATACTTAAGTACATCTGAAGGTACATACTTTAGTACTGTTACTCTCCATACTTAAGAACATGGCTTGTGTACTTCGTCTACCACTGCTAGATGGCCGCATAGGGCCCATGACTACCCATACCCCATAAGCAGGTTAAACTGCCCCTGGCTGCCATCTTCATACTGTACTGCCTCAGCCTCAGGCCATGACTGGATTTATGGCTGTTCAAGTGATAGTAATATTAATATGGCCATTAAGGCTGTTATATTCACGACCAGGTTTTTATTGGCTGATGTAAATGGGGTGATAAATCTTTACGTCTCTGTCTCCGTCTATCCTGGACTCCAGTATGTTACTGCTTTCATATTTCTCACCAAGGATACATGCACTTGAATGGCCAACTGTGTGCAATGAGTTTGAATGTTGAATATGTTTTATGGATATGAGTTTCTTCTCTGCTTAAATGAAGTCTATGATCCAGGTCCAGACTCTTTCAGGTGGCTGTTGACATACCTGCCGATGCAAATTCAGAAAAGCAAACAACAAGATAAGGAAATATTTCTATAAGTTCTGATATGTGCACTGCATGCGGTTAATGAGTATAACCCAGCAACAGCTGGGAATAACCCAGACTAATGTTCTCAGGCTTGTCAAATAATGCAAATAAGACCCTTTCAGTTACGGTCACATGATCTGCCAATCCAGTGAAAGGGAAACTAAAAGAGAACCCATTCAAAATACAGTCTATTTATTCATACTGGATTATAATCCCTCCACAGTTATTACTGTCAGACTGTAAACGCTACACATAATACCAGATTAAGATCAGATATTGACGGCCACCATTTACACTCTTCCACAGTAATCCACCAGAAGAATAGACACATGTTAGGCTGTTATGTGTTGACTGGTCAATAAGGGAGGCTACAGAATGAGCGGTCCTAAAGATAAGACTTCACAGTACAGACTGGGCTTGGTTGATGAGGCTGCTGCTGCTGTGCTCAGAGGCCGGATGAGGTTCCTGTTTGATGTTAAACATTTTCAAAGCCCCTCGGTGGCAAATGAATGAGTTCAGCACACATACTCAGAGTGCAAACCCTCCCACGTTAATCGACTGACGGTCTTTAAAACCAGCCGCATGATGAAAGCAGCACGTCAGCACACTTTTCACTCTTTACCACCGTAAAGACACAGATACCGGGGTCAGTGGGGCGTTGTGGTGGGTTGGTAGGGCATTGCTTCATTTGGTGACCTCCCTAATAGTGGGCTTGCGTTTCAGTGTTGTCTTGAAACTGTATCGTTCCTCTATATCACAGATATTCATTCTTTCACTTTATGCCTGGATATGGAAGTCATAAACCTTGACCGGGGTGACCAGACCTTCACAGAGCACTATTTGCCCAGCTGTTGTGTCTACATGTGTTGCAGTTTCCTGCTAATTGTTAGATAGCTGTAAGACAGTGGACAAGGCTAATATACGGAATTCACTTCCTGCAGTTTGAAACACCAAAAACACGACCAAACTGACGGTTAATGAGAAAAGTAAATTAAATATTAATATTTATATTTAGTATATAATATTAGAATATTAATCTAAACTCAACAGTGGATTCACTCACACACCAGCACACCACACACTAACACACCACCACCAGGCCAGTGTCACTGCAGTGCTGAGAATGATCCACCACCCACATCATACCTGCTCTGTGGTGGTCCTGTGGGGGTCCTGACCATTGAAGAACAGGGTAGTACAGTATACAGAGAAACAGATGGACTACAGTCTATATGGTTATCGGAGCTGATAAGATGGACATTATAAAACAAATAATAATTCATATTTATTATTATTAATAATAATAATAATAATAATAATAATAACCACAACATTAACAACAACAATAATAATAATAACATTAATAACAATAACAATAACAAAACAACAACATTAATAATAATAATAACACTAATAATAATAATAACATTAACAACAACAACAACAACAACAACAACAACAACAATAATAATAATAATAATAATAATAATAATAATAATAATAATAATAATAACAATAATAATAACATCATTTTATTATTAATGATAATAATAATAATAATAATAATAATAATAACATTAATAATAATAATAATAATAATAATAATAATAATAATAATAATAATAATAATAGCCATTAATATACAGAGTTAAAGAACCTAGCTTTCTGAGTTTTAATTCAGAAATTAAATTTTCCAGTTGTTTCTTGACTGATGTGTAGTAAATTCTGTGCCATCCACTGGGGCATATGTGACACACAGCTTCTGAGTCTTTCTACATTTTCTGATGAGTGATTTCCCAGTGAAACCAGGAACAGTCAGTTTGTTCAATATGACCTAAACCCAAATCTAAAACTGCTTTGTGAGAGGCCGACCCAGTGATCAAGACATGGATTAGAATATGGTGATGTTAATCTTCTATAGTAGAGGCATCACCGAGGCAGTCTTTACAGAACCTGGAGAAACACCTATGGACAGAGAACTTCTGACAATGGTTAAGACATCATTCTGAACACAGTCAAAAACCTCTGATAGACTAAAGTCTAAAGAACGTAGCTAGAACATCATACATGCTTCAATATCCATGTTTCAGTCAGACGTAGCATCAAACCCTGAATGCCTCCATTCTCCCATAATAATGCACTATGTCAGTTATGAAGGCCCGGCGTCTTACAGCTGATAAGATGGACAATACGTGTAGTTACAAGGCGGGTGTTTCCAATAAAGGGTATGTTGGGATACAACAAGGTTAATGGAACTTGTCAATTTCATTGACATTAACACTGTTTGACAAGACGTGGTATCTTTTCATCATAATCTGTTCACCCAGCCCTCTTATTTGCTTTGTGATTCATGGGCCTCCCAGGCTTTGTTGGGATGTGTAAGTTACTGGAGAAGTCAGCGCTCGCTGTGTATCTAAGGCCTGCCAGGATATGAGGGCTTTGGCCAGGTTCATGCACTTAGCGTTGTTTAATTACTTTAGCATTCACTTACACTTTGTTTTTTTTAATGGCTACTGGTAAATGGGCAGACCACATTACAAGGCTGGAATAGCTAATCCATGTTGATTACAAAACCACAGAGATTACATTAATGAGAACAACAAAGCCTGGACGAGTAACTGCTAAAGTTTGCCAGGTGAAGTGATGCTATATCTAGTAGACACTTCTTACAGGTCCTATTAAGAATGTTATTTTATTAACATAATTTTTTAAAATACAGAGGCCTAACACTATGCTTTGAGGCCAGTTTGCATGGCTCTGGCTTATGCTTCATCAGTCAGGAAAGGGTAACGATACACAGGCACACTATGGCTGTAAGGTAAGCCTGTTCTGCATAAGATGGAGCCATGCAAACTGCCTACAAAGCATGGCTGCAGGGTCGAAGGGGTTAAGGGATTTCATTAAGCCAAATTATCTCAGTACTGGCGGATTTATTGGCTTGTTTCCAGCATGTTTCTTAAACTGAGCAAAATGATCTGCCCACATAGTGAGATAATCAGCAGTACCTTATGACTGCATATGGAGAATTGTGAAAGGCTATTTGAACTGTTTTCGCTGTTTTGCATTTTCCCTTTATACAGAAAAACAATGATAAGAGCCACCTTGACAGCTGACATTTCTTGATACACTGTAAAAAATTATATCTTGCCAGGTAAAAGTATCTTATATCTAAAAGTAAAAGTAATCTTTGTAAAAGTATCTTATATCTAAAGGTAAAAGTTATCTTAGTAAGAGTATCTTATATCTAAAAGTAATCTTCGTAAAAGTATCTTATATCTTAAAGTAAAAGTTATCTTATTCAGAATATCTTATATCTAAAAGTAAAAGTATCTTAGTAAAAGTATCTTATATCTAAGAGTAAAAGTAATCTTCGTAAAAGTATCTTATATCTAAAGGTAAAAGTTATCTTAGTAAGAATATCTTATATCTAAAAGTAATCTTCGTAAAAGTATCTTATATCTTAAAGTAAAAGTTATCTTAGTAAGAATATCTTATATCTAAAAGTAAAAGTATCTTAGTAAAAGTATCTTATATCTAAAAGTAAAAGTAATCTTCGTAAAAGTATCTTATATCTAAAGGTAAAAGTTATCTTAGTAAGAGTATCTTGTATCTAAAGGTAAAAGTTATCTTAGTTAGAATATCTTATATCTAAAAGTAATCTTCGTAAAAGTATCTTATATCTTAAAGTAAAAGTTATCTTAGTAAGAATATCTTATATCTAAAAGTAAAAGTATCTTAGTAGAAGTATCTTATATCTAAAAGTAAAAGTATCTTAGTAAAAGTTTCTTATATCTTAAAGTAAAAGTTATCTTAGTAAGAATATCTTATAACTAAAAGTAAAAGTATCTTAGTAAAAGTATCTTATATATAAAAGTAAAAGTTATCTTAGTAAAAGTATCTTATATCTAAAAATAAAAGTTATCTTTGTAAGAGTATCTTATAACTAAAAGTAAAAGTATCTTAGTAAAGGTATCTTATGCCTAAAAGTAAAATTTACTGATATAGCTTTTACAATGTAGATTAATTATCTTATATCTTATAGTAAAAGTTATCTTAATCTTTACTTTTTATATCTAAAAGTAAAAGTATTGTAGTAAAAGTACTTTTTTTATCTAAAAGAAAAAGTTATCTTAGTAAAAGTATCTTATATCTAAAAGTTAAAGTCTCTTAGTAAAAAATATCTTTTATCTAAAAGTAAGAATTAACTTAGTAAAAATATATTTTATCTAAAAGTAAGAATTAACTTAGTAAAAATATCCTATATCTAAAAGTAAGTGTTAAAGAGTTAAAGTAAGAAGTGTGTTAAATCTAAAAGTAAAAGTACCTAAGTAAAAGTATCTTATATCTAAAAGTAAAAGTATCTTATTAAAAGTATTTATATCTAAAATAAAAAATGATCTTACATCTAAAAGTAAATGTATCTTAGTAGAAGCATCATATCTAAATCTAAAATTTGTTCTAGCTATCTTAAGATAAAACTATCTCATATCTTCTTTATAGATTCTATAGATTCCATATTTCTCGTTTTATGATTGTTGGAGGCTTATTATAAGGTTAACTTATGTGTAGTCATTTCCTTCGGACTCCACAGCGACAGCTTTCACTCTTTGCTCTTTCGATTATTGACGTAAGGTGCTGTTGATTTTCGTCCTGGGTGCAGGGCTTTAATGGTTGATCAAAAGAAGTGTGGTTTTACAGGTGAGGCAGCCAGTGCAAAACACTGCGGAGAAACAAAATCAATAATATGACTAATATGACTAATGGCTTAGCGTACCTCAGTGGTATGTTTGATGTTTGGATTGGCGTGTGAAAAAAATTGGAGGCCGGTTTGGTAGATCCCATTCCCAGAAACGCTAAAGTTCCACAACGTCATTAGGCCACAGCCTGTTCAAGACATGTGCAAACACAAGGAAAAACCACACTGGAGATTAGCAGTAAAGCATACCGTCACGGCAGGCATGGATACAGTTATGGTCCACTTGTGTCTTTGATGCATGAAGTAGTGTCAGATGTTTGCTTGACATTTCTCCAAAGCTTTGGTTGTGAAAGAGCACTGTAAGTGCCAAATAATGACGATGTTGTTTTTTTAATATTTAGTTTTTGGCTTTTTGATGAGTAATGAAGGATGAGGGTCATTTCCCGTAGTCAGAGTTTCAATACTGAAGAATTTTCTTATTGCTATAAGAGGGTTATTCCTATTTTATGGATATTACACTAGGATAGATTTACATGGCTGCATTGTTCTGTATTCACCCACTGTCTAAAACACTCTGTTAGAGCTCCTGTTTATTAAGCCCTGCCTCCCAATGAGCTCAGTGTGCTCTGATTGGTCAGTTGGCCCACTCTGTTCTGACTAATCGCCCACCAGAGTAGTTCTGCTTCTCCGTAGCCCACATTAGTTGCTATGCTTTGTGTGAGGGTGTGGCAAGCCTTCCAGTAGACTGTTACGTGATGACATCACCCTGTAACATAGTAAAGGGCTGGAATTCCAACATGGCTTTTACACCAGCTGAGAAAAGTGGCTCCTGTGGGAGAGCGTTTCTCCCGCTGGGATGTACTCCACCAGAGAAGCATAATCTCCAGGATAGGATGATATGATCTTCTCATTTATGCTACTGAACTGATCCAGACTTTATACCGTATTACCATCAGGCAAATTAGAGAGGCTGCCTCCACCCAAACAGGAGCGTGGCATTACACAACTGCAATGACCCGGATGTGCTGCTAGGAAAGCCATCCATACAAGCCATTGATTGGCCATGATACAGTGACAGATCTCACAAGCAATTAAAGAACAATGGTTAATTAATATCACATTTTAATTGGCTAGGCTTATGATCAATCAGTTCCCATACATACCAAGCATGTTCACTAGCTCCTTGTTAATGTTCCCATTCTATCAAGGTCATCAAACCACTCGCAGAGGTACTGTTTGCTCCCCTATTGCAAGGGAGTGGGTCCTTGTTTTTATCAGATCCCTTTATACATTAAGAGGGTGCGGCCCACTTCGAGCAAGTGACATTGACTGCCTGTACACTTGTCATCTAAACAACAGCTGCACCCAGAAGGAGGTGTGGGAGTGCGGTGGTGTTGGGAAGGAAGATAAAGGTGACCAGGATCAATAACTGATGATACATTTAGACTGATATGATCAATATTTATTGAGCTACACATACAGAAGTCTGTCTCTCAGTATGGCGTCAGACCACCTAACTCAACATGTTTCCTAACCCAACATGCCAGACGTCTCGGTATGGAGCTGTAGAGGTTTCTAATGGAGTCCTGTGATAATCCATCCCATGCAGCTTAAATATCCTCACACAGCTCCTGCTGATGGTGCAGTAGGGGTGGAGGTAGAGTGACAACAGGTCTTCTGAACATATGACATGTGACAGCAGACTGTTGATCTCGGTGCTGACCACGGTCCCTCCACACACGGATTCGTTGGTCATCTCTACCAAGACTAAAGCGGGACTCGTCACTGAAGATGACCCGCTGCCATTCTGAGTCACTCCATGACAGTCTGGTACGACACCACTGCAGTCTTTGGTGATGTTGACTTGGTGTTAAGGGTAGTCGTGGTAACGGTCTGTGTAGTCCTGCCTTGTGCAATCATCTGCCAATGGTGTTGGCACTAACAAAATGACTCATGGAGGCAGCACTGCCGACTGAATGTCCACAATTGTGGCTATTGGGTCAGTCAAGTACAGGTCAGGCATGTCACACGATGTCAAACCTCCCCACCAAGTTTCATTCCTGAGTATTGATTCCTTCTGGTCAGTTACTGGCCAGCCGCGCTGTAACTCCTCCCATAAGGCCTAATGTGTTTACCATTAACAGCAGCATCTCACAGCCTCTTGAGGGAACCCTGCCTCGCCTTCACAGTGCAGGAATACACAGCTGGAGTCACCAGCTACTCCATTTCTAGTCAGTCATGGCTAGGTGAGGACGCGTCTCGCTCTCAGAGAGCTGCTTTGAAAGGGCTGCATTAGTGCTGGCAGGCTTTATGCGCCGCCCCGAGCTCTTTTGATCTATATGAGTGCCTCTGAGTCATCTGTCCCACACAGGAGAAGAGTTACTGATTTAGATATGCAATCTGATCCAGGCTTCTTGTGCTGGTTCCACCAGCTTGTCTTCGGCAGGAACCTCAAACAAGTGTTGTGGGAGATAACGATGATACTGATCGCGGTAGACCAGCCGGTGATTAGTCTCAGATCAGTCTTCGTGGATCTCTGACTAGCAAAGATAGTCTTTAATGAAGTTACTGAGCAACAACAAAACCAACTGTTAACACAGTTTAACCCTCGGGTGGAGAAGACACAGCAGAGCTGCTGGGGTCTTCAAAGTGTCCACTCACTAAGCGTCCACTCACTGTCCACTCTATTAGACACTCCTACCTTGCTGGTCCACCTTGTAGATGTACAGTCAGAGACGATAGCTCCTCTGCTGCTGCACAGTGCAGTGTTGGTCATCCTCTAGTCCTTCACCAGTGGTCACAGGACGCTGCCCACAGGACGCAGCCCACAGGACGCTGCCCATAGGATGCTGCCCATAGGACGATGCCCACAGGATGCTGCCCACAGGACACTGCACACAGGACGCTGCTCACAGGACACTGCGCACAGGACGCTGCCCACAGGACGCTGCCCACAGGACGCTGCCCACAGGACGCTTCCCACAGGACCCTGTCCACAAGACACTGCCCGCAAGACGCTTTCCACAGGACGCTGCCCACAGGACGCTGCCCACAGGACGCTGCCCATAGGATGCTGCCCACAGGACGCTGCCCACAGGACGCTGCCCACAGGACACTGCGCACAGGACGCTGCCCACAGGACGCTTCCCACAGGGCGCTGCCCACAAGACGCTTTCCACAGGACGCTGCCCACAGGACGCTGCCCACAGGACACTGCGCACAGGACGCTGCCCACAGGACGCTGCCCACAAGACACTGCCCGCAAGACGCTTTCCACAGGACACTGCCCACAGGACGCTGGCCACAGCATAATGCCCACAGGACACTGCACACAGGACGCTGCTCACAGGACACGAGTACTGGCGATGGCCAGGAGAAGCGACCAGGCTGGGCGACAACCATGAGAGAGGTGGAAGAACGACAACAGCCATGAGAGGCATTAGGATGGCATCCAAGGCCTGAACTCTGCCTCCCAGGCCCCTCCTCATGTTCCGCAGTGAGGACCATGCGACTGACGTACGATCCCGGTGGGTAAGCTGCGGCATGGGCCCAGTGATGGGTAGACGGAGCATCGAGCTATCTTTCACTCTCCGTTCAGGTGAGTGCTCTGCCTTAATGAGAGCCAAGTGATCCTGGTTAGGCTTCGGGATCCCAGGCAGCTTAGAAAAGGAATGGAGATTGAGAAAAAGAGTGGAGGGAGGAAGGAGGAGGAAGGTGGACTGTAAAGCGATGACTCTCTGTTTGTGGTTTTAGCTGGGTTTAATAAGTCCTCGGTCTTTTAACTCGAGAGTTTAATGGCTTTAATGAAGTGGAAGCGTGACGGACTGAAGCGCTGTGAGCAATGCGGTTGACTTATTAACCTGATTTTTCTCACTTGTCTTAATTATAGATTTTATTCGGCGTATTTAACCTGCTGAGACCCGGACTTGCTTGGTGTGCGATTTTAACTTCTCCTAGCTGTGATTGGTTGGGCAAAAAAACAATGTCCTTATTTGAGGCCAAAGGGTCAACATTTTTAAAAAGTACCATGGTGCAGAGAGGCAGAACTGTAATGTCCTCATATGAGGACGCTGGGGTCTCAGGAGTTTACGTTAGAGGAAGTCTTGACAGATTGTTGCTTCCCACTGGCTCCTGTGGTAAAGCCTATTTGCATGTTGTCTGCTCCCCCTGTGTGTGTTGTCTGTGAGCCGTGTGGCTGTAAATGTAAATGAACTGTACAAGTTTATAAACTATACAGGGCTAGTCATGCATTGAGATGCTTGTGGTGAGGCTCGAGTTAACAGTCTACAGCTGGGCACCATTACTATACATACTAACTAAATATGTATATATTAAATATTATATACAATATATACATTAAAGATGCAGATACACGTAGTAGTGTTCTAATATGTACAATATATTAAACAAGCATATCTATCTATCTATCTATCTATCTATCTATCTATCTATCTATCTATCTATCTATCTACCTATCTATCTATCTATCTGTCTATCTGTCCGTCCGTCCGTCTATCTATCTATCTATCTATCTATCTATCTATCTATCTATCTATCTATCTATCTATCTATCTATCTATCTATCTGTCTATCTGTCCGTCCATCCGTCTATCTATCTATCTATCTATCTATCTATCTATCTATCTATCTATCTATCTATCTATCTATCTATCTATCTGTCTATCTATCTATGAGATGGTGTGTTATCTATCGATCTTGTGTCTGGGTGCCTCCGTGTGTATCTAGCGTCCTATCTGAACACTGACCATGGTGGTGGTGGTCCGTCCTGTCCATCCACCATCCATCCAGGACATCCATCCATCCATCCATCCATCCATCCATCCATCCATCCATCCATCTATCTATCTATCTATCTATCTATCTATCTATCTATCTGGAACCTATCAATCTATCTAGTGTCTATCTATAGACAACTGACATGGTGGACACAGTGTCCGTCCACTCCATCCATCACCACATCATCCATCCATCCATCCATCAGTGTCACCTATCTAGTGCTATCTAATCTATCTATCTATCTGTTATCTATCCCTCTATTCTATAAGAACACTGACATGGTACAGTGGTGAGTTACAGTATGGACTAGTGTCTGTAACCAGGGGTAAGGGTGTGGGCAGCGAGGGGACCTGTGTGACTAGATCCTGTCTTCCACTGAAGACAGGACTGTGAGTGAACTGACCAGCACACTGCACTGTGCCAGCAGCCTCATGAGCTAATCGTCTCCTGACTTCCACCTACAGAGGTGGAGCAGCAAAAGTAGGAGGTTGTCATAGCAATGATATGGACAGTGACAATATGACAAATCGTCAGTCTAAAACACTTGGTGCAGCACTGGCTGTGTCTGGATCCACTCACACAAAGCTGTTTCATTACACTAACACACCACCACCACGTTCAGAGTGACTTGCAGTGTTTGGATTGAATGATCCACACACCCACATAGTTCACCTGCTCTGTGGTGGTCCTGTGGGGTGTAACTCACCATTAAAGAACAGGGCAGTACAGTACACAGGAGAAACATTATGCAGCCTACAGTCTGGAACCCATTTTAAAGGGTAGGTGGTGAGACCCTATAATCCTAGATACTGTCCACTTTTAAGACAAGGTGGACTGCTGTAATCCTGAACGGAGACCACTACTTTTTAACATATGTTCAGTCCTTGATCCTACTCTCCAAAATTCATTTTTAGGAGTAGGTGGAGTCATATAATCCTACAACTCCCAAACTCCACTTTTAGAAGTAGGTGGAATCATATAGTCCTACACCTCCCAAAGTCAATTTTTAAGAGTAGGTGGAGTCCTATAATCCTACAACTCCCAAAGTCAGTTTTTAGAAGTAGGTGGAGACCTATAATCCTACAACTCCCAAAGTCCATTTTTAAGAGTAGGTGGAGTCCTATAATCCCACAACCCCCAAAGTCCATTTTTAAGAGTAGGTGGAGTCCTATAATCCTACAACTACCAAAGTCCATTTTTAAGAGTAGGTGGAGTTATATAATCCTACAACTCCCAAAGTCAGTTTTTAAGAGTAGGTGGAGTCCTATAATCCTACAACTCCCAAAGTCCATTTTTAAGAGTAGGTAGAGTCATATGATCCTACAACTCCCAAAGTCCATTTTTAAGAGTAGGTGGAGTCCTATAATCCTACAACTCCCAAAGTCCATTTTTAAGAGTAGGTGGAGTCCTATAATCCTACAACTCCCAAAGTCCATTTTTAAGAGTAGGTGGAGTCCTATAAACACTAGTCCTCACACTCAAAAATTATTCTCATCCCAAAGATAATTCTTGAGGTTTACCTATAATCCTAACAACTCCCAAAGTCTATTTCTTAAGAGTATTAGGTGGAGTCACTATAATTCGGTAGGCTCAGTCTGAGGGAGGTGACTTCTGAGAGGAAATGGATTAACACAGTCCTCAAACTCAAAAATTATTCTTATCCCAAAGATTATTCTTTGAGGGCTTACCTTCACAGCCAAGAATATGTTTTGGTTTCCGTAGTAACCCAGAACAAATAAAATAATAACTTTCATCTATAAAAACATCATGAAAGTCTGATTGTGTACTTATTTTCATGTTAGGATATTTGACTTGACACGCTGAGCTAAAATCGAGACTGGGTTTATTTAACAGGTTGACAGTCAGGCTCAAAAACAGAATCCAAGCAAACACAGTACAAGCGACAGGCAAAGTCAGACACGAAGAGGCAGGCAGAAGTCCAAGCCAAATAAGCAATCAGGGCAGAGCAACCAATAACAGAGGGTAGAAGAAGAGAAGAGGCGAATCAGAGATCAAACAGAGTCAGAAAACAGAAAGTCAGAATCAGTAGCTCCGGTGATGACGAAGGAGGAAACAGGGCGTGATTGGGCGATGACAGACATGTGACTATGACATCATCAACTAGTATGGACATGAATCTTGATGTAAAGTGTTATATATATAAATTCAGATATTGGGGGCTCTTCCCTGCCCCCACGGAATCCCAGGACTACAATTCCCATGATGCTCTATTGCTCCACTATTCCAACATGACAAGTTATACAGCTTCCAATCACGAGCAGCTTCCTCACTCCACTTTCCCAGAATTTGAATGAACTTCACTGTTTCCCATGACCTATGTTGTTTATGCCGGCTCCTAGTCAGTGTAACCTAAGGCGGTTTGGTTAGCGCTCTTGTTTGCATACCAGGCCTTCCCTTCTGTACTTTGTATATGATTTCCTGTGTCTGACTCTCGTTTGACCACTGGCTTCTTCCTTTGCCTCTCCGTATTGTTCTGACTGCCTGGTTGTTGACTCCTGCCTGTATCTGGATTTACATCCTGTTTTGCCGATGTCTGTTTTGTCTGGTCGCTGTGGTTTGGTTCCTCTGTTTACTTGCTGGCTCTGTATCGACTCAATGGTCTTCCCATTAAACTCTTGATAGAGAGTTAAAACAGATCACTACGGTCAGGAAATGGAAAAAGTACTGTCAGATCAGCGGGTCTGCCTGACTCCGTTGGTTCTCCGGACTCCACTTCCCAGAATTCACAGCCTGATGACGTCACACCCACATGCACCCAACCCTCCAATCAGCTATGCTCTAGGTCACCTGAGTTTGAGCCACACACAAACACTCACACTTTGTGAAGTTTTGCCAAACTCCTGTTTGCATCTCTGAGTGTTCTACCCACTACATCTCTGATCTCTGGCTTCGACCTCGTTCTCCTTTTGACCTCTCCACTCGTTTCTCCCCTTTGGTTTAGTTTGCCTGTTCTTAGCATCTCTGGTATTTGGCCCACTGGTCTGGTTTGGCTTTTGGTTTGTACAATACAGCTCACTTGTCGTTTAGCTCAGCTAGCATCGCGCCTTGTTCTTTTGTTCTGGACGAATGTAGGGTCATTTTCTTGAGAAAGACTAGATGAAAAGGTCTGGTTAAGAGTTCACCAAAAGATGATGGGTGAGTGTGGTTGGTGTTGGTTTGGATTATCTGAGTTTCGGGTGGAAAGCCTCAAGCCTCTTTTTCTTTACCAGAGTATCACAAGGTGAGCTACACTGCCTCCATCACTCGATGCCACGACTCTGGGAGGTAGGGGTCCAGCATGTGCTTTCTCTGAGACAGGTGTTCTTAACCCTTTCCACGCCGAGGCCTGAACCCTGCCTCCCAGGCCCCTCCTCATCTTCTTCCTCAGTGAGGCCAGTGTACTATGCCTGACGTGCAATCCGGTGGCTAGGCTGCAGAGTGGGCACACTGAGGGGGAAGGCGGAGCATCAAGGCCCAGTGGTGGTCCATGGCCCACGGCTTGAGAAACCCTGCTCTAGGATACCTGAAGCTCCACCACGGTGTCACTGGCCAGCTCTACATGCATACAGAGGAGCAGTACACCATCCTCTCAGCGTGCTGCGGGGGTTCTGCTCTGAGCCCAGCACACTGAACTGTACGATAGTTAAACGGATCACGTTCACTCTGTGTAAGGGCTCAGTACAGAACAAGCTGTGTAAGCCCTGCACCACCCTGTGGAGTTCAGTCTCCGCCCTGATCCTACTCACCTGCTACTGAACCCCTGAAACTTCATTGTCTGTTTCTGGGACTTCGTCCAAGCCCACATCCGCTCGGGATGCACTAGAGAAGCTCACAGCTGGCCACTAGAGGAGGGCAGGAGGACATCAGCAGATCCGGAACATCACCTGGAAAAGAGGTGGAGGGGAGTGAGGGTGGGGAAAGAGAGAGAGAGAGAGAGAGAGAGAGAGAAGGGGAGGGAGAGAGAGAGACAAAGAAAGAAAGAAAGAAAGAGAGGGGGGGGATGGAAAGAGAGGAGAGAGAGAAGAGAGGAGGGAGAGAAGAGAGCAGAGATAAGAGAGACAGAGAAAGGAAAGAAAGAAAGAAAGAAAGAGAAGTCAGAGAACAGCGATAAGAGAGGAGAGTCAACAAAGAGGAGAGAGAGATGGAGAGAGATTAGGGATATAGAGAGATGGGACAGGCAGAGAGATTAGAATAGGAGGAACAGAGAGAGAGCAATACAGAGAGAGAGAGGGAGAGAGAGGAAGAAAGTGAGGGACTCAGAGAGAGAGGGATGAGGAGAGGAGCTTTCTGCATGTTGTCTCTGTAAGACAGGGTCAGGCAGAGGGTGGGGGGTCATTGCATGAGTGAGGAGAGAGGGAGAGAGAGGAAGTGGCGAGAGTGAGGAGACTTTGAGACAGGTCACAGCTTTCATCACACCCTTCCAGAGGTAGCCCGAGACCGAGCCCGAGAGCGAGGGGAGAGAGAGAGAGAGAGAGAGAGAGAGAGAGAGAGAGAGAGAGAGAGAGCAGTGAGGATGAGAGAGAGAGAACAGTAAACGAAAGAGAGAGAGAGAGAGAGAGAGAGAGAGAGAGAGAGAGAGGAGAGAGTGAACAGAGAGGATCACACAGAGAGAGAGCCGGGAGAGAGAGGAGAGAGAGAGAGGAGAGTGAGAGAGAGAGAGAGGAGAGAGAGGAGAGATGAGAGGAGAGTCAGCAGAGAGCTGAGAGAAGAGAGAGAGAGAGAGAGAGAGAGCAGTGAAAGATAGAGAGAGAGAGAGGAAGAGAGTGAGAGGAGAGAGAGAGAGAGATAGAGAGAGTGAGTGAGAGAGAGACGACCGCAGTGAGCAGTGAGGATGAGAGAGGAGAAAACAGTAAGAGAGAAAGAGAAGAGAGAGGAGGAGAGAGAGAGAGAGAGAGAGAGTGAGTGAGAGAGAGACTTCAGTGAGAGAGAGAGAGAGAGAGAGCAGTGAAAGAGAGAGAGAGAGAGAAAGAGAGAGAGAGAGAGAGAGAGAGAGAGAGAGAGAGAGAGAGAGAGAGAGAGAGAGAGAGAGAGAGAAAACAGTGAAAGAGAGAGAGAGAGCAGTGAGAGAACAGGAAGAGAAAGAGAGAGAGAGAACAGTAAAAGAAAGAGAGAGAGAGCAGTGAAGATCAGAGAGAGAGTGAGCAGTGAGTGAGAGAGCAGTATGAGAGAGAACAGTAAGAGAGAGAGAGCGAGCAGTGAGGATGAGAGAGAGAGAGAGAGAGAGAGAGAGAGACAGAGAGAGAGAAATAGGGAAAGTGAGAGAGAGAGAGAGTTAGAGAGAGAGAGCAGTGAGAGAGAGAACAGTGAAAGAGAGAGAGAGAGAGAGAGAGAGAGAGAGAGAGAGAGAGAGAGCGAGCAGTAAGGATGAGAGAGAGAGAGAGAGAGAGAGAGCGAGCAGTAAGGATGAGAGAGAGAGAGAGAGAGAGAGAGAGAGAGAGAGAGCGAGCAGTGAGGATGAGAGCGGGGTGTAGCCTGTCTGGTGCTATGTGTAACGTCCCCCTGTGTAAATGTTCCTCCTCTCCGCTCTTAGTGCTCCAATCCCACACCACCCAGGGTCGCAGGGTCGCAGGGTCACAGGGTCGCAGGGTCGCAGGGTCGCAGGGTCAGGGCGAGCCCGGACTCTGTAACTCAGTTAGAGCTCAGGCTCTGTGTTTAGTAATCTCACTGCGGCCCTTCCTCTGAGTGTGCTGTAACTGCATAGTAACAGTGTTTATGACCTACCTAGCGACCACTGTTAAACTCAGCACCATCTATAAACCCTTTATAAGGCCTGTCCAAGCCATACAGCTCCACCCACCACGTCCGACAGATTCAACCCTTTCTCTCTGAGGGGCCACCCAGGGGCTCGCCCAGCCTCGTCTCATTGCTAGGCTTGACTAGTGTAACTCGCTCCTGGCTGTTCAGGCCATCAGCCCCACAGCTGGTCCAGCGTGCAGCAGCTCGGCTCGTCTTCAGTCCTCCCAGGGTTACTCACGTCACTCCTCTGCTGCCTCTACACTGGTGTCCTGTAGCTGCCTACAAAGCCAGGAGGGACTACCTTATGGTCATAAGGTCACCGCTCGGCTTGACCCAGCGGTGTATGGAAGACAAGCGCCCGTGCAGCGTCCGGACTCTTCAGAGCTTAGATGGTGGAATAACCTTCCACTGGCTGTCCATATAGCAGGCTCTCTGGTCTAGAGTCGATCTCTAACCCGAGCCCTTCGAGCTTCAAGACACATGGAAGACCAGTGTGTGAGGCAGTGACTCCACATGGTCCTGGTAGGTCGTCACAGGTATCTGGTATCTGGCACCTCACAGCTGCTGGAGGGAGGGTGGAGCCGTAGGCTGAACACGACGATCAGGGTGGGGAATTAGGGGGCCAGGGTAGTACCTGGAAGGCTTGCTCATGCTCTTTCTGGAAGATCCCATCCGGCCCAGGGAAGACAATCAGCATGTATGGGTGTAGGTGACCTGCAAGGATGGGCTCATACCCAGATCAGCGGAGAGGATCATGGGTGAGCGAGCCCAGAGGATGCCACTACTTCCTTCATGAGCCATGTGCTGCGGCTGTGGAGAGAAGGAAGTGGTCATAATAATGTGACTCAGCTGTGTATGTTGTACTGTATTGCTCATATGCTGAACCTCTCTCCTATATCTTCTCTCCGGGTCAGAGTGCGGCTAGGTCCTCCTGTTTGCCTGAGCTGGTATGCGTACTCTGACTGAACACCAGGCCCCTCTGTACGAGGAGCACGCTGCGTGTCCGGCCTGGGGGACCAGGAATAATCAGCCGTGGTAACCTGGCTGACCCGGAGTCCCACCGTTGCAGCTGTAGATGATGACTCCAGTTGGTGAATCACTCTTCAAACGCGGTGTAGCTGCAGGCGTTCACGTGAGCGTCCTGTTCACACGGCGACGGTTCTGTTTTGGACGGACAGATTCAGGCTGGGTTTATTAGAAAGGTAACGACTCACGCAGACACGTTCACCAACGCTGTTCCATCATTAGCAGCGCGATTAGCACGGCTGTTATTACGGTAGCCGCACATACACTCGGTCGGGTTAGCTGAATAGAGGGAAAACTGAGTGACGTGAGAGAGAGAGAGAGAGAGAGAGAGAGAGAGAGAGAGAGAGAGAGAGAGAGAGAGATGTAAATAATTATAAACATCTTCAATCAAATTATTCACAAAATAATACCAACGCTTTTCCTGTTCATCCATCAATGATAGATAGATAGATAGATAGATAGATAGATAGATAGATAGATAGATAGATAGATAGATAGATAGATAGATAGATGGATAGATAGGTACATAGATAGATAGATAGATAGATAGATAGATAGATAGATAGATAGATAGATAGATAGATAGATAGATAGATAGATAGACAGACGGATAGATAGGTAGACGGATAGGTAGACGGATAGACAGACGGATAGATAGGTACATAGATAGATAGATAGATAGATAGATAGATAGATAGATAGATAGATAGATAGATAGATAGATAGAGAGATGTGGCAAGGAACAACTCCCTTCAGAGCAAGAGGAGGAACCCTCGAGAGGAACCAGAACCAACCAAGAGAACCCATCCTCTTCTGATCCACACCCCTGGTGGAATAACCCCTACCTGTCAGGTGTGGTGCTGTTATTAGAAGAGAGGATGCGTAACCGACTAATAGAACGGAGCAGGTCCATACGACCCGGTTCTGTGGATGTGTCTGTTGAGCTTATGTATAGTTGTTCTACGTGTTGTACTGCCGGTTCTAGAGCTTATGCATTGGCCATCAGCCTGTAATTGCCTTGGCAATATTGAACGTAAAGCAGCCATGCCATAAAAGCTAAAACCCTGAAAGCCTATTAAACGGAGAGAGATATAGAGAGAGGCGGAGGGAGAGAGAGAGCGAGAGAGAGAAAGAGAGAGAGAGAGAGAGAGGCAGAGAGCTCTGCACATAGGAAGCCCCTCACTAATGTATAATAACCTACAAGAACTGCACTCATCCAATAAACCCCACCATCCATCCTCAGACCAGGCAAACAAAGCACGGCGAGTGAATCAAGCGAAGCAGAGCGCACGACCAGCCCGACAAGAAAGAGGTCCAGCAAGAGTGCAGGTGCGGCGGGAGGCCTGCTTTCTGCAGGGGGCGGTCGGAAAGGCCGAAGACCACCCGCTGGGAAATGGAGTGTATTGAATTTGGTTGTTTATGTGTTTCAAATGGCACTTAGAGACATAACCAACAGAGACATGATGGAAAACCAGTTCAGATGTGAGCTGAAGCCACAAACATGATACAGCCCAGCTTATCAACTCATCTGAGAACCCTGGGGGGCGTGGCTAATCAACTGCTTGATTGACAGCCCCCTGTCCAACATTCCTAGCCTGCTCCGCCTCCAATGTGCAGATGTATGGATGTACAAATGAATGGACAGATGAAGCATCACGCAAAGGAACGGAGGTCCAGACGTGCAGATGGACAGATTGACGAGTGAATGGACAGATGAAGCGGTGTGCAAAGGAAGGGATGAGCTGATGTGCAGATGGACTGAGTGACGGACAGATAAACAAAGAAGTAGATGAAGTAACGGGCAGAAGAACAAGCAAACGAATATCAGAGAGACAAACAAACAAATGTGCAGGTGGAAAGGCGGAGGAAGGGATGGACAGGCAAAGCAGTGCGCAAAGGAAAGGATGAACAGTTGTCCATATGGACTAACGGATGGATGAAGTAATGGCGAAAAGAATGGACAAGCAGACTCGCGGATGGACAGGCAGAAAACAACGGATGGCCAGACGAAGCAATGCACACAGGAACAGACGTTCAGGAATGGATAGACGAAGGAATAGACAGACGAAGGAATGTGCAGATGGACGAATGAATAAACAGACGAAGCAAAGAGGAAAAGAATGGACAAATAAACACGCAGACAGAAAGATGGATGGATGAATGAATGGAGAGATGAAGTAATATGCAAAAGAATGGACAAACAGATGTGCTGACGGACAGACAGATGAACGAATGGACAGATGAACCCATGTGAAAAGGAATGGATGAACAGATGCGCTGATAGACTGACGGCTGGGCAGGTTTGTCCAGGATGGCCGTGGATGAACTCTGGTTAGCTGTACTGTGCGCTGTTGGGCTGCAGGAGCCAGTATACACACTCCTACCTAGTGCACATCACCATCCACCTAGCAACCACCTAGCAACCACCCGGGATAACATAGCAAAAGTCTAGCATCACCTTACCCAGCTTAAGGCATGCAGTCACGTGGTACGGTGTTGGGCCGCCATGTTTACTAGCCCAACACGCCAGACGTCTCGGTATGGAGCTGTAGAGGTTCCTAATAGTGATAATCCATCCCATGCAGCTTGAACATCCTCACACAGTTCCTGCAGATGGTGCAGTAGAGGTGGAGGTGGAGTGACACCAGGCCTTCTGGATGTGTGACACAGGACAACAAACTGTGCATCTTGGCACCACCACACGCAAACTCATTGGTTGACCCTCTCTTGTCATCTTCAGTGATGAGTCCCGCTGTAGTCTTGGTGGAGGCGACCAACGAATCCGTGTGTGGAGGCACCGTGGTCAGCACCAAGATAACCGGTTTGCTGTCATGTCCAGAAGGCCTGGTGTCACTCCACCTCCATCCCTACCGCACCATCTGCAGGAACTGTGTGAGGATGCTCAAGCTGCATGGGATGGATTATCACCATTAGGAACCTCTACAGCTCCATACCTAGACACCTGGCGTGCTACGTTAGCCCAACCCCATACCGAGAGACACACTTCTGGATGTGTAGCTCAGTAAATATTGATCATATCAGTCTAAATCTTTATTGATTATTGATCCTGGTCACCTTTATCCTCCTTCCCAACACCACCGCACTCCCACACCTCCTTCTGGGTGGAGCTGTTGTTTAGATGATGAGTGTATTTCCACATTACCTGGGAAACCCTGATGTGCCCAAGCCCTTGCCAGCCAGCGTACGTACAACAACCTCAGCCCACAGTTTAATATATAACTAATGTCCAAGGCCACAGATGGCCGCCTGCTACGTCCACCCGCCTGGACGGGTGCTTTCATTACGCGTGAGGAATGAAGGGAGAGAGAGATAGAAAGTGACAGAAATAGATGGACGGAGAGATTGAAGAGAAAATGAGAAAAATAAATGAAAATGGCGAGGAAGGGACGACGGAGGAGCGAGGGAGCATGGGAGTAGAGTGATAGAGAGGCACGGACAGGTGGCCGAACGAGGAGAGGAACGGGAAAAATAAATACCAGAGCCGGCAACGGCGGCAAGAGGGAAAAATAAGTGATGGATGGAGAGGAAGCATGAAAGAGAGGGAGGGCGAGAGGGAACGAGTGAAATGGAGAGTTTGAAATATAAGGCCCCCCGCTGAAAAAGCCCCCCGTCCGCGGCGCATGCGTGCATGCTTATGAATGAGGGCTGAGTGTGTGTGCGCCAAATATCAATGTCTCTCGGCGTGCAGCGGGCGGCCCTCGGGCTATATCCTTCTCTTCCTGAGCCAAGGTCGTTCCATACGCACGTGCAGACGCATCGCTGGCTCCGTCCGGCCGCCCCCCATCCCCCTCCTTGAGTGATCTGTGCCAGTCTCCTCCCTCTAATTAACCTCCAGAGCCTGCGTCCACTGCTCGGGACGCTGGGCTGGAGAGCGGCCTGTTTGGGCCGCTGTGCCGTATTTGGAATCGCTTTGTTTACCAGGGCACTGCATGGTCATAAAGGCGGCGGGTGCAAAAGTGTAGGCACCCCTGCTTGCCCGGTCATGACAAGCTTGTGCGTCCTCTACACAGGACATTAATGCACTGTTACCGTTTTCAGCTCCCAATATGATCGATGAAGCGGCCTATACCAGCTCAATGGGGAGAGAGGATGTGGGAGTGATCTAGCCAAACTTGTTTTGTGCCTGAATTACAGGAGAGGTGCACTGCGCTACCAGTCAGTAGTCCTCAAGACCCTGCCTTTCCACCTCCCAGGAATCAATGTGGAGAGAGGAGTGCCTGATGTTGGAGGTGAATAGCCAAACTTGTTTTGTGTCATGGACTGAATCACAGTTCAGGAGAAAGTAAGTGCACCCTTGAGTCCCCTACCTGGGAGTCTGCACTACCAGTAAGAGTCCTTGGACAAGACTCCTAAGCCTAACTTCACCTACCTGTGTAGGCAGTGATTCAACCGTAGGTCGCTCTGGATAAGAGCATCTACCAAACACTACATGTAAGAGTAACTGGAACGACCTGTAGGTCCTCCTTTAGCAGGATTACCTCCACCAAACGATTCCTGTAGCTGCAGTAAGATCTGTACTTCACCTACTACACTATGGAGTACACTTCTATACTCCACCTACTACACTAACGAGTACATTACTACACCTACTACACTAAGGAGTACACTTCTATACTTCACCTACTACACTAATGACCACACTTCTATACTTCACCTACTACACTAACGAGTACATTACTACACCTACTACACTAATGAGTACACTTCTATACTTCACCTACTACACTAACGAGTACATTACTACACCTACTACACTAATGAGTACACTTCTATACTCCACCTACTACACTAATGACCACACTTCTATACTTCACCTACTACACTAACGAGTACACTTCCATACTTACTGAGTACACTTCTATACTACTACACTACACTTCTGACCTACACTTCTATACTTCACCTACTACACTAACGAGTACATTACTACACCTACTACACTAATGAGTACACTTCTATACTTCACCTACTACACTAATGACTACACTTCTATAGTCCACCTACTACGCTAATGACTACACTTCTATACCTCACCTACTACACCAATGACCACACTTCTATACCTCACCTACTACACCAATGACCACACTTCTATACTTCACCTACTACACTAATGAGCACACTTCTATACTCCACCTACTACACTAATGAGCACACTTCTATACTTCACCTGCTACACTAATGACCACACTTCTATACTTCACCTACTACACTAATGACTACACTTCTATACTTCACCTACTACACTAATGACCACACTTCTATACTTCACCTACTACACTAATGAGCACACTTCTATACTTCACCTACTACACTAATGAGCACACTTCTATACTTCACCTACTACACTAACGAGTACATTACTACACCTACTACACTAATGACCACACTTCTATACTTCACCTACTACACTAATGACCACACTTCTATACTTCACCTGCTACACTAATGAGTACACTACAATACTACGCCTACTACACTAATGACCACACTTCTCCACCAAACGATTCCTGTAGCTGCAGTAAGATCTGCTCTTCGTTGAGGAGGCATCTCGAATCGTTCCTCCCTGCTCAGTTCATCTGTATTTCTGGAATGGTTTGCTTGCACAGCCCTCTTCATGACCTACCACTGCATCTCCATAGGGTTCAGGTCAGGACTCCTACACATTCCCAAAAACAGATCTTCTTCTTTTACAGCCGTTCTGCAGTTGCTTTACTTGTGTGGTTTGGATCATTGTCTTGTTGCATCACCAGATGTCTACTCAGGCTGGGGTCATGGACTTTTGTCCCCACATTCTCCTGGAAGGTGTTTTGATACACCTTTGAATTCATTGTTCCCTCAATGATCGCAAGGTGTCCAGACCCTGAGGAAGCGATGCAGCCCTGATTAATGATGCTACCGCCGCCATGTTTCAAGGCATCATGATGTGCTATATATATATATATATGCTGTAGTTTAATTACACCTACTCGAATCCTGTGTTCATGTCTACAGTAGATGGACAACGGCAAACTGGTATCTCAATGAGTCTCAATGGAAAATCCCACCATAAGCGGGAGCATTCTGCAGACGGCAGCAGTAAGCGGAACAATCCCTTAAAAGTCCAGATTTTCCGTTAGCCACAGAGGTGCAATAAACCAGGTATTAATTTTTATACATCTGATTGTTACATTCCAGCATGCGGTGTTATGCAAAACAAACAGCAGAGTGCAGAGCTCTTTCTGCACTACTCCACCTTAAACAAACCGTCTACACTGATAACGCCTGTCTGATCATCATCCATTTTACTGCTGTCACCATGCCAATGTTTGTGTGAGCATGCAGCCGTCGGCTGTCAGATTCAGAATGGCAGTTTTCAAAGCAAACACATGAACGCAGCATGATCGTTCAGCAGGATGGAGCTGTGGAGGCAATGAAACACTGAAACCTAAACATGGCAGCTTATAGTGGGATGTGTAACAGAGCTCTATTCCTGGACAAAGCAATCATTCAATACTGTAATCCCAATACATAATCCCAATCCACATACTACACCTACTACGCTAATGAGCACACTTCTATACTACACCTACTACGCTAATGAGTACACTTCAATACTCCACCTACTACACTAATGACTACACTTCTATACTCCACCTACTACACTAATGACTACACTTCTATACTTCACCTACTACACTAATGACTACACTTCAATACTCCACCTACTACACTAATGACTACACTTCTATACTCCACCTACTACACTAATGACTACACTTCTATACTCCACCTACTACGCTAATGAGTACACTACTATACCTCACCTACTACACTAATGACTACACTTCTATACTTCACCTACTACACTAATGAGTCTACTTCTGTACTTCACCTTCTACACTAATGAGCACACTTCTATAGTTTACCCGCTAAACTAATGAGCACACTTCTATACTTCACCTACTACACTAATGAGCTCACTTCTATACTCCACCTACTACACTAATGACTACACTTCTATACTTCACCTGCTACACTAATGACCACACTTCTATACTTCACCTGCTACACCAATGACCACACTTCTATACTTCACCTACTACACTAATGAGCTCACTTCTATACTCCACCTATTACACTAATGACCACACTTCTATACTTCACCTACTACACTAATGACCACACCTCTATACTTCACCTACTACACTAATGAGCACACTTCTATACTTCACCTGCTACACTAATGAGCACACTTCTATACTTCACCTGCTACACTAATGACTACACTTCTATACCTCACCTACTACACCAATGACCACACTTCTATACTCCACCTACTACACTAATGAGCACACTTCTATACTCCACCTACTACACTAATGAGTGCACTCCTATACTCCACCTACTACACTAATGAGTACACTTCTATACTCCACCTACTACACTAATGACCACACTTCTATACTCCACCTACTACACTAATGACCACACTTCTATACTTCACCTACTACACTAATGACCACACTTCTATACTTCACCTACTACACTAATGACCACACTTCTATACTTCACCTACTACACTAATGACCACACTTCTATACTTCACCTACTACACTAATGACTACACTACTATACTTCACCTACTACGCTAATAAGCTCACTTCTATACTTTACCTACTACACTAATGACTACACTTCTATACTCCACCTACTACACTAATGACTACACTACTATACTTCACCTACTACACTAATGAGTACACTTCTATACCTCACCTACTACGCTAATAAGCTCACTTCTATACTTCACCTACTACACTAATGAGTACACTTCTATACTCCACCTACTACACTAATGAGCTCACCTCTATACTCCACCTACTACACTAATGACCACACTTCTATACTTCACCTACTACACTAATGAGCTCACTTCTATACTCCACCTACTACACTAATGAGTACACTTCCATACTCCACCTACTACACTAATGACTACACTACTATACCTCACCTACTACACTAATGACCACACTTCTATACTTCACCTACTACACTAATGACCACACTTCTATACTCCACCTACTACACTAACGAGCACATTTCTATACTTCACCTACTACACTAATGACTACACTTCTATACTCCACCTACTACACTAACGAGCACATTTCTATACTTCACCTACTACACTAATGACTACATTTCTATACTCCACCTACTACACTAATGACTACATTTCTATACTTCACCTACTACACTAATGAGTACACTTCTATACTTCACCTACTACACTAATGACTACACTTCTATACTCCACCTACTACACTAACGAGCACATTTCTATACTTCACCTACTACACTAATGAGTGCACTCCTATACTTCACCTACTACACTAATGACTACATTTCTATACTCCACCTACTACACTAATGACTACATTTCTATACTTCACCTACTACACTAATGAGTACACTTCTATACTTCACCTACTACACCAATGAGTGTAACTATAGTTAACCAAAGTGGTGGCAGCTCTATTATGACCTCACTGGAATCGTACCAATAGGGGCTTAGTTAGTTTCCTGATGCTGGCGGGGCTTAGACCTCATTATGGCCCCTGATGCTCTTACATAACAGCCCATGGTATAAGTGCTTAAGCAGTACAGCACATAAATCAGGCATGCCACTAAAACCCACTGAACTGGACTGAACTAGACTGGACTGAATCGACAGTTCCGGCATGCATCATTCTACAAATCATAGTGGGAAGATGAATAAATGCTTCTGAGAGGTGCTGTATGTTGAGTGATCTGCTTGACCACCTCAGGCAGCTGTTCTTCTGTAACTGCAGCTCTGAGACCTTCTGAACTCCTCACCAAACCCTCACGCTCTGAGGGCCTGAGGAAGAATGAGTGTAAATCTGCTTTGCTCTACCCACACTCGTTCTCAGCGTGACCCCAGAGTGGCCCTGTGATGCGAAGGCTAAAGCGCAGAGAGCCTGGTTCCGTTTCCACCGTGTTTTTCTTTTCTAATAACATTGGTAATTAGGATTATGTCCCTGACTGGCTGCTGAGATGAGCAGCTGCAGAGAGAGAGAAAAAGAGAGAAAAGGGAGGGGGCAATGATAGGAGACTTACCAAAGCCCCCAAAAAAACATATTAAAGAGGGATTTATCCAAACAGCAGAGAACAGCTCCTCCGCAGGGACTGACCGCTGTACCAAATCTCCTACTGTTACATTCAGCTTTCAATACAGAGAGAGAGAGAGACAGAGAGAGAGAGAGACAGAGAGAGAGAGAAAGAGAGATGGCATACACATGAAAAAGAGGAGAATAATATCTAGGGAGACAGAAGAGAGACAGGAGAAATAGAGAGTGAAGAAGAGAGCTGATATACACTCGAAGAGGGACTAAAAGTGGGAGAGAGAGAGTAGGGACTAAAAGTGAGAGAGAGGGGAACTAAAAGCAAGAGAGAGAGAGCAGAGACTAAAAGAGAGAGAGAGAGACACAGAGAGAGAGAGAGAGAGAGAGAGAGAGAGAGAGAGAGAGAGAGAGAGAGAGAGAGAGAGAAAGAGAGCAGGAAGTGTGTGTGAGAGAGAGGAACTGAAAATGAGAAAGCAGGGACTAAAAGCGAGAGAGAGAGAACAGGGACTAAAAGTGAGAGAGAGAGGGAGAGAGAGAGAGAGAGAGCAAGGACTAAAAGTGAGAGAGAGAGAACAGGGACTAAAAGTGAGAGAGAGAGGGAGAGAGAGAGAGAGAGAGAGAGCAGGGACTAAAAGTGAGAGAGAGAGAGCAGGGACTAAAAGTGAGAGAGAGAGGGAGAGAGAGAGAGAGAGCAGGGACTAAAAGTGAGAGAGAGAGAGCAGGGACTAAAAGTGAGAGAGAGAGAGAGAGAGAGAGAGAGCAGGGACTAAAAGTGAGAGAGAGAGGGAGAGAGAGAGAGAGAGCAGGGACTAAAAGTGAGAGAGAGAGCAGGACTAAAAGTGAGAGAGAGAGGGAGAGAGAGAGAGAGAGAGAGAGCAGGGACTAAAAGTGAGAGAGAGAGCAGGGACTAAAAGTGAGAGAGAGAGCAGGGACTAAAAGTGAGAGAGAGAGCAGGGACTAAAAGTGAGAGAGAGAGCAGGGACTAAAAGTGAGAGAGAGAGCAGGGACTAAAAGTGAGAGAGTAAGTAGGGACTAAAAGTGAGAGAGAGAGCAGGGACTAAAAGTGAGAGAGTAAGTAGGGACTAAAAGTGAGAGAGAGAGCAGGGACTAAAAGTGAGAGAGAGAGAGCAGGGACTAAAAGTGAGAGAGAGAGAGCAGGGACTAAAAGTGAGAGAGAGAGCAGGGACTAAAAGTGAGAGAGAGAGAGCAGGGACTAAAAGTGAGAGAGAGAGAGCAGGGACTAAAAAGTGAGAGTGAGAGAGAGAGCAGGACACTAAAAAGTGAGGAGAGAGCAGAGCAGGGACTAAAAGTGAGAGAGAGAGCAGGGACTAAAAGTGAAAGAGAGAGAGCAGGGGACTAAAAGTGAGAGAGAGAGGGGAGTAGAGGAAGAAAAAGTGAGAGAGAGAGAAGAGAAGGGAAGAGAGCTAAAAAGTGAGAGAGAGAGAGGTAGAGGAGAGTTGAGAGCGAGGAGTAAAAAGAGAGAGAAAGAGAGAGAGAGGAGAGAGAGGAACAGTGAGAGAGAAGAGATACGAGAGAGAGAGCAGAAGAAAAAGAGAGAGAAGAGAGAGGGGAGGTGAGAGAAGAGGAGAGAGAGAGAGAGAGAGAGAGAGAGAGGGACTACAGAGAGCATGAGAGAGAGAGAGGAGACCCGAGATAGAGAGAGACTGAGAGAGAGAGAGAAAGAGAGAGCTCAGAGAGAGAGGGGGACTGGAGGTGAGAGAGAGAGAGTGGGTGAGAGAGAGGTATGGGGACGAGAGTGAGAGAGAGAGAGAGGGACTAGAAATGTGAGAGAGAGGAGAGAGAGAGAGAGAGAGAGAGAGAGAGAGAGACGCTGAGAGAGACAGAGAGACGAGAGAGGAGCAGGGGCTAAGGAGAGAGACCCGAGGAGAGACGGAGAGAGAGAGGAGAGAGGGACGAGAAGAGAGGAGAGATGAGAAACCTTTGAGGGAGAAAGAGAAAGAGGAGAGCAGTAGAGCGAGAGAGAGAGGAGTAGGAGAGAAAGGAGGGTGAGAAAAGGGAGAGAGAGAAAACATGAGAGACAGGTTACAGCAGAGAGGGGGAGAGAGAGAGAGAGAGAGAGAGAGAGAGGGAGAGAGAGTAATAGAGCAGGAGATGAACACAAGTGAAGAATCAGTTCAGTCTCTAGAGCAGAAAGGACAAGCAGAGGACAAGAACAGAGAGAGAGACAAGAAGGAGGAAGTAAGAGAAACAGAGAGAGTAGAGAATAAGATGGAGCGAGTGAGAGGGAGGGCAGGAGCAGAAAAAAGAAGAAGGAGAAGCAGAGAATAAAAGCGAGAGAGAGAAAGAGAGACAGAACAGACAAGAGATAAATATAGAGGAGAGAAGAAAGCAACAGAGAAAAAACAGAGAGACAGACGAGAAGAGTAAAGAAAGAGAGGGAAAGAGGGAAATGTAGAGGGAGATAAGGAGAGAGAGACGGAGTGTTTAGGAAAACCTCTCGCTGGAATATGAGGTGGATTATAATATGAGAGAGAGAGAGAGAGAGAGAGAGACGGAGGTGTCTCCTCTGTTTCTCAGTGCGCTGCATTCGTTTTCATCCTGTCTTCATGGTGCTGCGGTCGGAGGCGGGGAGCGGTGCGCTGTTAGACTCTTGTTCAGCCCATTCTATCATTCTCTGTAATCACATCAGTCTGGAGGAGCCTGAACGGAGCGGGGCTGCAGGGAGGCTCGGCCTGTCGGCATGTAGCTCTCCACCCGGCACGAGAAGAAAGCCCACCTCTGCCCAAGGAGAGCAAAGTAGTAACAGATCTCAACCTCTGGGTGGATGCCAATCTCTCTCGTTCTCTACTGAGAGAGTATCTATCTCTCTCTGTCTCGCTCTGATCTCTCTCTTCTCTCTATATCTTCTCTATCACGACTCTCTCTCTTCTCTCTCAATCCTCTCATCTCTGAATCACTCTCTATCGAACTCTCTCTCGTCGCTCTCTCTGTCTCTCTCTCTATCACTCTCTCCTCTCTTCGCTCTCTTGGGTCTCTCTCATCTCTATTCAGGATCGCTCAGGTATGTCTCTCTCTCTGAGGAGGCTCTCTCTCTAGTCCACTCTCTCATCACTCTCTCTCTCTCATCTCTCTCTCTATCGGCCACAGTCTCTCGTCTCTCTCTCTCTCTCTCTCTCTCTCTCTCTCTCTCTCTCTTCTCTCTCTCTCTCTCTCTGTCTCTCTCTCCCTCTATCTCTGTCTCTCTTATTGAATTAAATGAACAGTGCTAGGTTGGTGGCACAGCTCCCCTCACTAGGAGCGTCTATGGAGGAGTAATTTGGGTGGTGTACTCCGGGAGGGCAGGTGAGGCGGCGCTGGGAATCCTTCTGAGGCCTGACTGTGCTGTTCACAAGTGCTCATCTGACCATCACAGAGAGAAACAGAGACACACAGACAGACAACCAGACTGACACACACACACACACACACAATGAGACAGACAGACCAAAAGACAGGCAGAGAGACACACGGAGAGACAGATAGAGAGACAGACAGAAGGAGACAGACAGAGGGAGAGACAGACAGAGAGACAGGCAGAAGGAGACAGACAGAGAGACAGAAGGAGAGACAGATAGAGAGACAGACAGACAGAGAAACACACGGAAAGACAGACAGACAGACAGGCAGAGAGAAAGACAGACAGAGAGAGAGATAGAGGGAGAGACAGAGAGACAGACAGACAGAGAGACAGACAGAGAGACAGACAGAGGAAGAGACAGAAAGACAGAGAGACAGACAGAGAGACAGACAGAGACATACAGAGGAAGAGACAGAGAGACAGACATACAGAGACAGACAGAGAGACAGACAGAGAGACAGGCAGAAGGAGACAGACAGAGGGAGAGACAGACAGACAGACAGAGGGAGAGACAGACAGAGAGACAGGCAGAAGGAGACAGAGAGAGATACAGACAGAGAGAGAGACAGAGAGACAGACAGAGAGACAGACAGACAGAGACAGGCAGAGACAGAGACAGACAGAGAGACAGACAGACAGAGACAGGCAGAGAGAGAGACAGAGACAGACAGAGACAGGCAGAGAGAGAGACAGAGACAGACAGAGGGAGAGACAGAGGGAGAGACAGACAGAGAGAGACAGAGACAGAGACAGAGACAGACAGACAGACAGACAGACAGACAGACAGACAGACAGAGAGACAGACAGAGAGACAGAGGGAGAGGCAGACAGATAAAACTGCTTAGCCTCCAGCAGTCTGAGAGTCTCCGCCCCGTGAACTCGCTGGTGTGGAACGGTGGAGGTGGTGACGTAGGCGGTAAACGAGTGTGAAAGTTGTTGATGTTGTTGATAAGGGCCCGATAGATCCTGAGGACCAGCACCGGCTGTGGCACCAGCTCCAGCACTGTGTAGCTGAGGAATTACTCTCGGAGAAGTATGAACGGAGTTTGGGAAAAGTGCCTCCGTGGCAGTTCCACTTGGATATCGTTCTCCATCAGGCTGCAGGCAGCGGTGTGAACTAAGGCTGGGAGGGAGAAACATGAGTGAGGGGGCGCGACGCCACTTACCCACTACACTCACAACAAAAAGACTTGTGCTGCTCCGGAGCGCCCTGCTTTCTAAACACTGCAGCGGGCTGCTGTTACTGCGGAGCACAGACACAGCATAAACCACTCGTCCTGCCCGAAGAGCTGCAGTCGCCCTGATGTAGTGCTCCATCTCCTGGGCTGTTTCCTCCACGGGGAAATGCTGTTGTAGGTCGTGTTTCAATAAATGAATTAGCAGCTGTGCTATCTTAGCATGTCACCTTCTTATTCATCAGCTACTTCTACATCTTTTATAGCTCCACCTTAAAGAGTGCCCTAGGTCCAGAACATCAGCCTTGTTTGATTGAACTGCTCCACTCTGAGATCCAGTGCTGTGCTTGCTCCATTATGAGATCCAGTGCTGTGCTTGCTCCACTCTGAGATCCAGTGCTGTGCTTGCTCCACTCTGAGATCCAGTGCTGGGCTTGCTCTACTCTGAGATCCAGTGCTGTGCTTTCTCCACGCTGAGATCCAGTGCTGTGCCTGCTCCACTTTGAGATCCAGTGCTGTGCTTGCTCTACTCTGAGATCCAGTGCTGTGCTTGCTCTACTCTGAGATCCAGTGCTGTGCTTGCTCTACTCTGAGATCCAGTGCTGTGCTTGCTCTACTCTGAGATCCAGTGCTGTGCTTGCTCCACTCTGAGATCCAGTGCTGTGCTCTACTCTGAGATCTGGTGCTTGGGCTTAGCCTCCCCTCTGAGTGCTGTGCTGTGCATTTCTCCACCGTCTGAGATCCAGTTCTGTGCTTGCTCTACTCTGAAATCTGCTATGATCCAGATTGAGATCCAGTGCTGTGCTTGCTCTACTCTGAGATCCAGTGCTGTGCTTGCTCCACTCTGAGATCCAGTGCTGTGCTTGCTCCACTCTGAGATCCAGTGCTGTGCTTGCTCTACTCTGAGATCCAGTGCTGTGCTTGCTCTACTCTGAGATCCAGTGCTGTGCTTGCTTTACTCTAAGATCCAGTGCTGTGCTTGCTCCACTCTGAGATCCAGTGCTGTGCTTGCTCTACTCTGAGATCCAGTGCTGTGCTTGCTCCACTCTGAGATCCAGTGCTGTGCTTGCTCCACTCTGAGATCCAGTGCTGTGCTTGCTCTACTCTGAGATCCAGTGCTGTGCTTGCTCCACTCTGAGATCCAGTGCTGTGCTTGCTCCACTCTGAGATCCAGTGAGATCTGTGCTGCTTGCTCCACTCTGAGATCCAGTGCTGTGCTTGCTCCACTCTGAGATCCAGTGCTGTGCTTGCTCTACTCTGAGATCCAGTGCTGTGCTTGCTCCACTCTGAGATCCAGTGCTGGGCTTGCTTTACTCTGAGATCCAGTGCAGTGCTTGCTCCATCCTGAGATCCAGTGCTGGGCTTGCTCCATCCTGAGATCCAGTGCTGTGCTTGCTCCACTCTGAGATCCAGTGCTGTGCTTGCTCCACTCTGAGATCCAGTGCTGTGCTTGCTCTACTCTGAGATCCAGTGCTGTGCTTGCTCTACTCTGAGATCCAGTGCTGTGCTTGCTCCACTCTGAGATCCAGTGCTGTGCTTGCTCTACTCTGAGATCCAGTGCTATGCTTGCTCTACTCTGAGTTCCAGTGTTGTGCTTGCTCTACTCTGAGATCCAGTGCTGTGCTTGATCCACTCTGAGATCCAGTGCAGTGCTTGCTCCATCCTGAGATCCAGTGCTGTGCTTTCTCTACTCTGAGATCCAGTGCTGTGCTTGCTTTACTCTGAGATCCAGTGCTGTGCTTGCTCTACTCTGAGATCCAGTGCTGTGCTTGCTTTACTCTGAGATCCAGTGCTGTGCTTGCTCCACTCTGAGATCCAGTGCTGTGCTCTACTCTGAGATCCAGTGCTGTGCTTGCTCTACTCTGAGATCCAGTGCAGTGCTTGCTCCATCCTGAGATCCAGTGGAGTCCTTTGAGAACATATTCAGATATGTGAGTTTCTTATGCCACTTGCTGAGCCATCTTGATTCACCTGTGGCCTTCTGGGAAATTCCCCATAAATTCCCGCATAATTATGCAGTATGGTTGGGTGTAGCACTGTCACCTCGGAGCAAGGAGGGTCAGATTCCTGGCCACATGTCAGTCTTCATGCTCTCCTTGTGTCTGTGTGGGTTTCCTCAGGGAGCACCGGGAGTCCAGAGGCATGCAGTGAGGTCTGGAGATGCCAGTTTGCCTCCCCTAGGGGTGGGCATGCGTGTGAACCTGTTTGTCCCTGCGATGGTGTTCACTGCTTTCGCCCACTGACTGCTGGGTCAGGCTCCAGAACCCCATCAGACTGATAAAGTGGAGGGTGAGTGAGAGTGAGTGAGTGACTGGAAGAGGCAGGAAGTCTCCCTTGACCTGGTCACTGGGGTGTGGAACCTACATGTCCAGCCAGTTTGAACATTGCCTGATGGAGAAAGCTGTACAGTGTGAAATGAGCTAAACCAGTTAACTGGATAACTGCATCAATCTGCATCAAGAGCTTCAGAACATGCCTCCTGATATTTGAGAAATGTAGATCTCTCTCTCTCTCTCTCTCTCTCTCTCTCTCTCTCTCTCTCTCTCACTCTCACACTCTCTTTCTCTCTCTCTCTCACTCTCTCTCTCTCTCTCCCCCCCTCTCTCTCTTTCTCTCTCTCTCTCTCTCATATGTTTGGTATGCCCATCAAACCGAACCCACATGTGGTTTTGACAGCATTTGCATTTGGACAAAAGGAGCCGTGTTTCCTCTGTCAGACTCCTATACGAGGTCTTTCCCCCTCCTTTCTTCTTCTCTCTTTCTTTCCTTTCTCTTTTCTCTTTTGAAGATATGCAAATGAAATGCCATGTTCGCGCCGCAGTGTTGTGCAGTGTAGGGAAGTCACTTATCGTCAAAAGTGTCAAAATATCACCTTTACCTGGAGGTTTTCAGCGAACACAGGAAACCTGGAAGCAGCGGAGGACGTGCATATTAAGGCCAATGTCACGCCAAGGTTGACCTTCAGCACACTGTACTGAATGGTAATGAGCAGATGGAGCGCTGATGCTGATACTGAAGGCCGGATGAACATTAGACAGGTTTAGCAACACTGAGTGATGCATAGAACAAGGAGCTTCTAATAAAGTGGCCAGTGTGTGAAAGCACAAGGTGGGTGTTTCTAATAAAGTGGCCAGTGTGTGGAAGCACAAGATGGGTGTTTCTAATAAAGTGGCCAGTGTGTGGAAGCACAAGATGGGTGTTTCTAATAAAGTGGCCAGTGAGTGGAAGTACAAGGTGTTTCTAATAAAGTGGCCAGTGAGTGAAAGTACAAGGGAGGTGTTTCCAATAAAGTGGCCAGTGAGTGAAAGTACAAGGTGGGTGTTTCTAATAAAGTGGCCAGTGTGTGGAAGCACAAGGTGGGTGTTTCTAATAAAGTGGCCAGTGAGTGTAAGTACAAGGGAGGTGTTTCTAATAAAGTGGCCAGTGAATGGAAGCACAAGAGAGGTGTTTCTAATAAAGTGGCCAGTGAGTGGAAGTACAAGATGGGTGTTTATAATAAAGTGGCCAGTGAGTGGAAGCACAAGGTGGGTGTTTCCAATAAAGTGGCCAGTGAGCGAAGTACAAGGGATGTGTTTCTAATAAAGTGGCCAGTGAGTAGAAGTAAAAGGTGGGTGTTTCCAATAAAGTGGCCAGTGAATAGAAGTACAATGTAGGTGTTTCTAATAAAGTGGCCAGTGAGTGAAGTACAAGGTGGGTGTTTCTAATAAAGTGGCCAGTGAGTGGAAGTACAAGGCCGGTGTTTCTAATAAAGTGGCCAGTGAGTGGAGTACAAGGTTGTTGTTGTGCTAATAAAGTGGCCAAGTGATAGTGGAAGTACAAGGTGGGTGTTTTCTAATAAAGTGCTCGCCAGTGAGTGGAAAGTACAAGGTTGGTGTTGTCTAATAAAGTGGCCAGTTAGTGGAAGTACAACAGGTTGGTGTTTCTAATAAAGTTGGCCAGTGACTACAGGAAGTACAAGGTTGGTGTTTCTAATAAAGTTGGCACAGGGGGCCATCAGTAGTAATTGTGGGCCCCCATAACTTTTCATGGGTGGGCCTCTTGCCTAATTTTCCTAAAGTGGCCAGTTAGTGAAGCATGTTACCAAGATGGGTTCGTTTCTTATAAATAAATTGGCCTAGCCGAGTGGAACTTTCTCAGATGGCGCAAAATTTATATAGAATATAAGTGGCCAGCAGTGAAAGTGGAGGACCTGGCAGTGGCATCTTGGCTGTGGCCAGGAGTCTAGGATGAATTGTTTTGAGAGCAGGTGTTTCTAATAAAGTGGCCAGTGAGTGGAGTAGTAGATGGAGGTTGTTGAGTGTGCTGCTGTTGGAGGTGTATCTCGGTCTTGTGCTTTGAAGCCTGATGTGATGTGTTGAGATTGTGTCGGTACCTGAGAAGCATCCTCTGCTGATATGCTTCAAGCCAAGGATAATCAAGGCTCGCCTGTGAGACAGTCCGCTGAGCATCACTGATTCATCTTAAAGGTCATCAGATTTGATCTGTTATCGAATCTGGGATTGATTATTTGTGCCAGGACTGTTTGAAAGACTAACAAGTGTAGCGGCCGTGCCTGGATTAGAGAGCACGTGTAATGACGGGTTTGGGTCAGTGACTACAGCAACGGGAGTCAGGTTTATTGGGCCATTTCAGAAACTCGTATCTGTTACATGCAAATGGGATTTGGACACAGGGGCCTCAGTAGTAATTCTGGGCCCCCATAACTTTTCATGGATGGGCCTCATGCCTCACCTCATTTGCCTAAGCAGAACCAACTGGACCACATGAACATGTACCAAACTCTTATGGTGACCGCATTTCTTTACAGCTCTATTCAAATTCCAACCTTCGCCGAGCTGCCACTTCCCACATGGTGCAACTTTGAATATGAATATAAGCAACTGCATGCAGTGTAAACGCATTTTGAGGACCTGGCATCTGGCATCTTGGCTGTGACAGCAGGAGTCTATGATGAATTGTTTTGACGAGAATAGAACAGATGTACTATCTAGAGGCCACTAAAATCACCATATACATGCTGTCGTGCAATTCAGTCATGGAGTAATGAAGACACTTTACTGTGTACGTTAGAACGTTAGAACATTAGAACGTTAGAAGGAGATACTAGAGAATTTGTTCAGGGTCAGAGTGAAATTCTCATTTAGGAATGTGAACCGACTTTAAACTAAGCTCTGGCTGTGAGTGGCCTGTACCTTAATTCTCTTTACTTCATTAAGACTAATCACTCAGCATTCCATTTTCTTACTACCAAAACTGCTCCATATGTTTCAGTAGTGCCGGTATGGGTACTGTCTGGTTTTGTAGTACTAGAAGTGTAAATATAGGGGTTAGGGGGTTTAGTGTAAATGTAGGGGTGAGGGTTTAGTGTAAATGTAGGGGTTAGGGGGTTTAGTGTAAATGTAGGGGTGAGGGTTTAGTGTAAATGTAGGGGTTAGGGGTTTAGTGTAAATGTAGGGGTTAGGGGTTTAGTGTAAATGTAGGGGTGAGGGTTTAGTGTAAATGTAGGGGTTAGGGTTTAGTGTAAATGTAGGGGTTAGGGTTTGGTGTAAATGTAGGGTCTAGGGGTTTATTGTAAATGTAGGGGTTATGGTTTAGTGTAAATGTAGGGGTTAGGGGTTTAGTGTAATTGTAGGGGTTAGGTTTTAGTGTAATTGTAGGGGTTAGGGTTTAGTGTAAATGTAGGGGTTAGGGGTTTAGTGTAAATGTAGGGGTTAGGGTTTAGTGTAAATGTAGGGGTTAGGGGTTTAGTGTAAATGTAGGGGTTAGGGGTTTAGTGTAAATGTAGGTGTTAGGGTTTAGTGTAAATGTAGGGTTTAGGGTTAGGGTTTAGTGGGTTTAGTGTAAATGTCAGGGGTTAGGGGTTTAGTGTAAATGTAGGGGTTAGGGTTGGGTTTAGTGTAAAATGTAGGGGTTTAGTGGTAAATGTAGGGGTTAGGGTTTAGTGTAAATGTAAGGGGTTTAGGGGTTTTTAGTGTAAATGTAGGGGTTAGGGGGTTTAGGTAAATGTAGGGGTTTAGGGTTTAAAGTGTAAATGTAGGGGTTAGGGGTTGTGTAATGTAAATGTAGGGGTTAGGAAATTTAGTCTTTTAAATGTGTAAATGTAGGGTTAGTGGTTTAGTGTAAATGTAGGTGTTAGGGTTTAGTGTAAATGTAGGGTTTAGTGTGAATGTAGAGGTTAGGGTTTAGTGTAAATGTAGGGGTGAGGGGTTTGGTGTAGATGTAGAGGTTAGTGTTTAGTGTAAATGTAGGGGTTAGGGGTTTAGTGTAAATGTAGGGTCTAGGGGTTTAGTGTAAATGTAGGTGTTAGGGTTTAGTGTAAATGTAGGGTTTAGTGTGAATGTAGAGGTTAGGGTTTAGTGTAAATGTAGGGGTTAGGGGTTTAGTGTAGATGTAGAGGTTAGGGTTTATGATAAATGTAGGGTTTATGGGGTTTAGTGTAAATGTAGGGGTTTGGTGTAGATGTAGGGGTTAGGGTTTATGATAAATGTAGGGTTTATGGGGTTTAGTGTAGATGTTCCACCTGCCACGAGTGACATGAACTGGACATCCTCAAAGAAAGGAACCTTTTCCAACCTAGCCAAGTGCAAATGAGTGCCTCTGCACACCTGAGTTCTTGTTAAGCACTACCTGTGTGGAGTCTGCTTTACCTTTGGGTTCTAAGCGCATTTCTAAAGCCGCTCTAACATCCACGGTTCACTGCAATGCAGCTCTGAAGCAGAAACCTCTAGACTGATGCCGCCGTTGAGACAGTGTGACAGCTTCTCCGGTCATGTACTTATGACTGTAGGATTCCGGGTTCCGGTTCAAACACAGAACACACATGCAGCGTTCCCTTCGGCAGTTTTCCATGGAAGGTGAAATGTTAATGCCGGCTTCCATGGAGGTGTGATGACTGACTGGTAACGAATTTGTCATTGCCATGATAAACTCACTGTGCTGCATTAGCACCAGCTGACACACATACACCATTTACCCTTAACACCTAAACCACCTCCCTGTAGTTCAGCTCCACTGAGCACTGAACACCTGTAGGACCACCACAGGACCACCACAGAGCAGGGTTAGGGTTAGGGTTAGGGTTAGGGTTAGGGTTTAGACACTGTGTCCACTCACTGTCCACTCTATTAGACACTCCTACCTGGCTGGTCCATCTTGTAGATGGACAATCAGAGACGATAGCTCAACCGCTGCTGCACGTTGGTCTAGTGGGGGTCCTGGTCAAGGGCGCTGGAACCTGTTTGTGGTAAGTATTGCTGTAGTTCCACACCAAAACCATAATAACAGTCACCCCAACAACGTCCACCTTAACTTCCTCTCGTTTCTGCTTCCACCTTAAATGGTGCAACAGTTACTTTCTCTAACAGGTGAAACGAGAACTTCCAATGAGAAGCCAGCTTGAGCTTCATGAAGGTGGACATCATTGGGGTGGCCCGGAGATTCCGATTAGACGTTTCAATAAAAGGCCAACTTTGACCTCGTTCCACCTCCACCCGGGAACGCAAACACACCGGACAGTTCTGGGAGCCATTTTTCAAACTAGCCTTGTATTCCATATTCCGGAATGTCAAAAGCAGTTTTTAAAAACAGCTTTACACCATGATCTGACCATCTATAGGGCTCCCGTCACCTGCCACCCACTGCCCACTGATAAGAGAATCACCACTGCATTATACAAGCTGGCCATTCTGACCATCTATAGGGCTAATCCTTTCCAGCCACTGATAAGAGAATCCCTACAGCTGTGGTATACAAGTTGACCGTTTGAGCGGTCTGTAGGGTTGCAGGGAAATCATTGGTCCACACCAATGCTGTACACCAAGCAATAAGACCAGACCAACTGAACCATGTGACTTGACATCTTGAAACATCACTAGTTGTTAACTCTTTTCCATCATGCTGTTCCACTGTTCACCTTTTGCCGTATTCCAACTTTTCCACCTTGTCCTATAGCTACATTTGGATGTTTTATCGAATTTCAACTTTTTTTAAAATTCAAAATTCACCAAAAGATGGTAGATGGGCAAACCAGCTCGTGACGCCTGCACTCCCATTCATTCCTGCACACCTTTAAATCAGAACCAATTCCATAGAGCTCATGCTTAGAAAGGTGCCCCACATTAGGACATACACATATCTACAACCATGTACGAGGCTCAGAATTTCATTTTCAGGACGTGTGTGGTTCTACCAGGACGAAACATTGGTCAATGGGGAAATGCATTTACGTGCACTTGTAGCAGGGATGTAAATCAGTACCGGATGTGTACATGTGTACACGTGTTCTAATTCCACAAAATAATATTTAGCTATCGTAAATCTGAGTTAAAGTAGCCCGCAAGGTGAGGAACTGTTGGTGTGGCACAACGGATAACACCACTACTCACCAGGAAGCTACCGTCCCATGTGGGAGACTGGGGTTTGATTCCTGTTCTGGGTGACTATGCTGTGATACACCAGTAAGAGTCCTTGGGCAAGACTCCTAACACTGCTTTGGCCTACCTGTAATATGATTAACCTTGTAAGTCGCTCTGGATAAGAGCGTCAGCTAAATGCCGTAGATGTAGGAACTGTTGCAGCATGCCAGGCTAACTACTGCTAGCTAAGCTAAAGCTGAGTTGTACAAGTCTAGCTTGAGCCTAAACAATACCCATAGCTACTCACTGCCACAGCTGGCATGACCAACATCTGTTCAGTTCCTACCTGTAACATGCTGTTAGCCATTAGTTGTCTGACAGCCATTAGCTTTTAGACACCAACGGACTCTACAGGACGAAGTTTCACAACAGGCTGAAGGCGACTGATAACGGGCGGAGTTTGGTGGAAAGCATCGAATCTGATTGGCCATAATTCAGTGACAATGTGGCTCATTCAAATTTTCTTTTTCCAGTCTATTGGATATGCCTGTGGTCAGCCAGGGTAGGCCCAGATCACAGATGGACGAAACAATAAACTGACCAATCAAGGGGCTGGAATTACTCTGGGTCTTCAGCCCAGCCCTGGTCCTGACCATTGAAGGACAGGGTAGTACAGTACACAGATGGACTACAGTCTGTAGACCTACAGAGTGTCCTGTATGGTCAGTGGAGCTGAGAAGATGGACAGTGAGCGCAGATACAAGCTGGTGGTTTGAAGGTTACGGCTGACGAAAAAAACAAAGGCACATACGTCGCTCACTGAAATAGTGGGAGTGCGATGGTGGGGTCATTGGAATGCTATCCATACCTGATGTACCTGAGCGGTAGGGAAATAAGTGAGTCCTGGCTGGAACACTGGAAGTCGTGGTCATAGCAACTGCTTGTTGTTGATGGTTCGTAAAGCTGTCCCTGACTTCAAGGGCACCGGTATGTTAATACCAATCATGGAAACGAGTCACTCACACACCAACACGGGCTGCTATGGCTTATTAATGGAGCTGAACTCAACACCTTACCAGCAGACCTATTGACAGAGGGAGGTGGTGCATGAGGAGATGTCGATGTGGTGGGCTGTCTGATGTTGCCTGAGCAGGGTTCAGACTCGGGTTCAAACACTTGCGGTCCCGAAACTGAAGGTTTTCCCACCCACTCGCTCGAACGCAGAGCTGGAGAAGCATCTCCGCCCTCTCAGAGTAGAGTACAAAGAGCTCCCGAGCTTTCCTCCCTCAGCCTATTTACCAGCTGTGCTCCACTACGCAGGAAATGTGGCGATTCATCATTTCCGCCTCTCCCTGCCGGACCCACCACGATCCCCTTCCGTTTTTTCGCTCCGAATACTAATGGCTGCAACGCGCGCCCGCATCAATCACGGCTCATGAGACGGAGACGGAGAAGAAATGAGGGTTCGTCAGCGGCTTCGTTTACAAACGAGCCTTCGTTAAAGGCTAAGCTTCCCAGACATGGAGAGTGATTTACGGCTGCTTACTGCAGCAACAACAACAAGTACAGCACAATTAGCACGATGATGGCTATTGACGCAAGCTAATGATGCGGACACGGAAAACAACAACCTGCTTTTCCCTTAAGAAAGGCTGGAACCCACCATAGTACGCCCATCGTTCCACAGACAGCTCCACCCAGAAGGAATCCACCCAGAGGAGTGAAACTTGGTGGGGAGGTTTGACATGGTGAGACATGCGAATGATACAAGCTTCACGCTCGGACGCACATGTGACGTAGGCAGGGACGGGCCTTATCGCTGTACCTGACTGACCCAACAGCCACGACTCCAGACATCCAGCGAGCAGTGGTGTCCTCCATGAGTCATCCTGTTGCCACCATTGGCAGACGGCTGCACCACGCAGGACTACATGCACACAGACCGTTACCACGACTGTCCTTAACACCACGTCACCGTCACCAAAGACTGCAGTGGTGTCGTACCAGACTGTCATGAAGGGGGTCATCTTCAGTGATGAGTCCCGCTTCAGTCTTGGTGGAGACGCCCAACGAATCCGTGTGTGGAGGCACCGTGGTCAGCACCAAGATGAACGGTTTGCTGTCACACGTCCAGAAGGTCTGGTGTCACTCCACCTCCACACCTACCGCACCATCTGCAGGAACTGTGTGAGGATATTCAAGCTGCATGGGATGGATTATTACAGGACTCCATTAGGAACCTCTACAGCTCCATACCGAGACGTCTGGTGTGTTGGGTTAGCAAACATGGCGGCCCAACGCCATACTGAGAGACAGACTTCTGTATGTGTAGCTCAGTAAATATTGATCATATCAGTCTAAATTTATCATCAGTTATTGATCCTGGTCACCTTTATCTTCCTTCCCAACAGCACCGCACCCCCACACCTCCTTCTGGGTGGAGCTGTTCTTACACTATTGATGACTATCTCTTGCAGCGTGCTCAGCAAAAGCACATTTTCAGTTCTACATATCCGATACGTGGCCATGCCCCTCTGTATTTACAGCAACACTGGAACTCATGCCACTTTTCACCAGTGTGTGCCATCAACACCTTATAAACATTTGGGCTGATGTTTCTGTTCCTGAATAAAATGACAGCACCAATTCGGTGTTCAAAGAGACGTGAGAAGAAAAGGGTGGACGCGACGTGAATGAGGCGGCAGCAGCATAGAGGAAAAAAGCCTGAAAGGGAAGCCTGAAGAAACCGAGGGCACGAGGCGAAGAAGTGGCCAAATAACACGCCGATTTTCCAGCAGGTCCGAACATGTTCTCGGTGGAAAACCCCGCTGTTAGGTACTGAAACTTCAGGAGCTTCAGAAACTGAATGGAACTTCAGGAGAAAATGAGAAATGAAACCATGAGTGGAGCTTCACTCGTCATCCATCACTGTTTACCTCCAGGTGAGCGTTTACCACCTGGAGCACCGTTCTGTTTTACAGATGCGGGTCAGTTTGGGAGCTGGGTCCTGTTCAGATATAAAGGTGCATTTGAAAGCTTGCTGCTGTCCAACGAAAAACATGTATCCCATTTTTATTTATTTATTTATTTATTTTAAGCATCATTTAAAGAGACACATTGTGTGAAACGTTGATGATGATTGGACCAATAGAAATGGCCCAATGGCCTGGGAAGACGTCAGGTTCCATTGACTTGCATTAATAGTGAATTTTTGACCTCTCCTGTGAAATCACCATTGTTGGAAATGCTTGTCCTTCTATAGAAAGCGGCGAAATCAGATTTGGACCAACAGTGTGAAAGGCGTCAAGGTCTGGTAGAGATGGATTGACATTCATGTTATATGTGGCTGGTGTGGCGCAATGGACAACACCAATTGTCATTGAGCTACCACACCATGTGAGAGTTTGGAGTTCAGATCCAGGTGTGGGTGATTGCGCTGAGCTACACCAATACACGAGTCCTTGGGCAAGACTCCTGACACTACCATGGCCTAGCTGTAGTGTGGATAAGATCATCAGCTAAATTCCATAAATGTATTCATGTCTATCCAGAATAAACCATGCTAAGATGCTAAAGCTAAGCCAAGCCCAGTGATTCAGTTCAGGGTTTTCCTTCCTGCTTGGATACAGTGACAAAGACCAACATGCAGTGAAGGTTATCAGGCTCAGAAGCTCTGTAGCCTGGCCTGGTAACCAACACCTACATAAGTAGGGGTGAGCTCTAAGGAGTTTCCCAGTCTTCCACTGGGAGAGGAATAACTCAACTCAAGCCTGGATGGGGTGTGTGGATGTCCACACCTGACCTCAAACCGGAGATGACCTTGACCTTGTGAAGCGTTTCAGAGTGGGAGATATACATATCGTCACTGTCCAAAGAACTGGTATCTCCAAAATGCCAATTTTACAGGAGAGGCCAAAAACCTAATCAGATTTGAATGGAAGTCAATGGAACCAGACGTCTTACCAATCAGTTTTGAGTCATTTCTGTCGATCTATTCTTCATGAAATTCACACAGAGTGTCAACGGCGGCTCATGTGATCACATGAGCCCTAAAAGCAAAAATCAACAACAATGGAGATACATGTTTTTCATATATATGAATAAACTGGCTTTGAAATACACGAGTGAGTCCGAGCCATATTTCAGTGTCATATTTCAGATGTTTCTAACTGACAGCGGGTGATTTATTGCCGGTAATTTGCTGGCACATATGCTTATCATCAGCTCTTTTGGCAGGATGATCACTCGTCTCTGAGCATCAGGCTGAGCAGATGAACTGGCGTCCTCTCCCAGCCTCTCATTAACCTGTTCTTCTGCGGTAGCGGCGGATAGCGCCGTGCTATTAGCTAACGCCAGCGTGACTTAAGTAGTCACCAAGCTCCCAGATTATCACCCTCAGCTCGCACACCCAAACACAGTTCACCCCCCCAGTTACCAAGGTTACATACCGGTGAGGCAGTGTAAAGTACAGGCCCACTGAGATGACTTGTTAGAACCAGGCCCTTAGAGACCACATGACGACACTGAGAGGGGAACACGCGTAGCTCCTTCCCCACACCATCATACTGTCTGGTAATGCACGAACGCAAGGCCCTGCAGAGCACGTCCCCGCAGCTGCCCTCCCACCCATACAGGACGCATGGGATCGACCAGAGGAGGATGGGTTCCCCCCTCGAGCCTGGTTCCTCTCGAGGGATCTTCCTCTAAGGGAGTTTTTTTTTGCCACTGTTGCCTCGGGCTTGCTCACGGGGGGCTCGGATCCGGATTTCCCCTCCGCTGCTTTTCTGTGAAGCTGCTCTGAGACACTAGTTGTAAAAAGCCCTGTACAAATAAATACTGATTGATTGACACGACACCGCACACATAACCTCTGACCCCACACATCCCAGTCGTCCTCTGTTCCCAGCTTCGCCATTCGGAAAGACCACCAGGTTCAGGAACAGCAGCGCCTACCAGAACCGGACTACAGCTATGCCGTTTAGCGTGGTTGGTGTGGTGAACACCACTACCCACCAGAGAGCTAGCACTGGCCACTTTATTGGAAACACCTACCCTGTATTTCCACTCACTGGCCACTTTATTGGAAACCCCTACCCTGTATTTCCACTCACTGGCCACTTTATTAGAAACACCTACCTTGTGCTTCCCCTCACTGGCCACTTTATTAGAAACACCTACCTTGTACTTCCACTCACTGGCCACTTTATTGGAAACACCTACCTTGTACTTCCACTCACTGGCCACTTTATTAGAAACACCCACCTTGTACTTCCACTCACTGGCCACTTTATTAGAAACACCTACCTTGTACTTCCACTCACTGGCCACTTTATTGGAAACACCTACCTTGTACTTCCACTCACTGGCCACTTTATTAGAAACACCCACCTTGTACTTCCACTCACTGGCCACTTTATTAGAAACCCCTACCTTGTATTTCCACTCACTGGCCACTTTATTGGAAACACCCACCTTGTACTTCCACTCACTGGCCACTTTATTGGAAACACCCACCTTGTACTTCCACTCACTGGCCACTTTATTGGAAACACCTACCTTGTACTTCCACTCACTGGCCACTTTATTAGAAACACCCACCTTGTACTTCCACTCACTGGCCACTTTATTGGAAACACCCACCTTGTACTTCCACTCACCGGCCACTTTATTAGAAACACCTACCCCATATATCCACTCACTGGCCACTTTATTGGAAACACCTACCCTGTATTTCCACTCACTGGCCACTTTATTGGAAACAGTAGCCTTGTACTTCCACTCACTGGCCAGTTTATTAGAAACACCCACCTTGTACTTCCACTCACTGGCCACTTTATTAGAAACACCTACCTTGTACTTCCACTCACTGGCCACTTTATTAGAAACCCCTACCCTGTATTTCCACTCACTGGCCACTTTATTGGAAACACCTACCTTGTACTTCTACTCACTGGCCACTTTATTAGAAACACCCACCTTGTACTTCCACTCACTGGCCACTTTATTAGAAACACCTACCTCATACTTCCACTCACTGGCCACTTTATTAGAAACCCCTACCCTGTATTTCCACTCACTGGCCACTTTATTAGAAACCCCTACCCTGTATTTCCACTCACTGGCCACTTTATTAGAAACACCTACCCTGTACTTCCACTCACTGGCCACTTTATTACAGCGCAGATAACTAACCTGCTAACAAGTGTACGTTTGGTCAACGCTAACAACGTTGAAGCACACATGCACACCTGTTGCACATCCCTTGCTCACACATAGTGTGAAAATGTGATAATGAATGAACCAACCAGCCCAAACCTGCTCTGGAAAGACGTCTGGTTCCATTGACTTCCATTCAAATCTGATTAGGTTTTTGGCCTCTCCTGTAAAGTTACCATTTTGGAGATACCTGTGTTTCTTTGCACAGCGACGATGTGCTTATTCCAAAAACCGTTAATACCGTATTTCCTGTATGTGCAGTTTTACTGAACACGCCTAAAGCTTCCTGAACTTCGCTGAACTTGGCTGAACTTTATGAAACTCAAAGTACACATACAAATATGGGATACATTCCGCCGAACAGGAGCGCAGGTGAAAGATCACAGCCATGTTTCCAGAGTAAACATTCCACGTTTGCTCAGGTTTAGCTTCCAAACATTGGCTATGAGCTGCTTGTGTTTGTGGAGCCATTTGTCTCCGTCAGCAGCGGCTCCGGAGCCCGCATCACAATGTCTATTCATTAGGGAGTAGGCGTGTGCTGCAGTCGCATCACTCTGAAGCACAGACAATTACCTGCTGCGGTGTCTGTGCCATTCTCTGTTCCAGGATAAAGATGAAGACTGATTGTGGAATAATGAACATGGTCAGTGGGGAGGCAGTGTTACAAGCCCCCTTTCTCCAGGACACCAGGCTCCAGGCTCGGAGGCTGAAAGCTCTGCTGGGAGTGGCTAGAGGGCCACTTAACTCCATGAGCTGACATCACCCTCCACTGTATTCATATGGCTCTGCCTCTGATTCACACAGACAGCTATACAGCGCAGATACAGCAGCAGCAGAGTTCTTATTACTCACTGGCCACTTTATTGGAAACACCCACCTGGTACTTCCACTCACTGGCCACTTTATTAGAAACACCTACCCTGTACTTCCACTCATTGGCCACTTTATTAGAAACACCCACCTGGTACTTCCACTCACTGGCCACTTTATTAGAAACACCTACCCTGTACTTCCACTCATTGGCCACTTTATTAGAAACACCCACCTGGTACTTCCACTCACTGGCCACTTTATTAGAAACACCCACCTTGTGCTTCCACTCACTGGCCACTTTATTAGAAACACTGACTTTGTACTTTCACTCACTGGCCACTTTATTGGAAACACCTCCCTTGTACTTCCACTCACTGGCCTCTTTATTAGAAACACCCACCTTGTACTTCCACTCACTGGCCACTTTATTAGAAACACTGACTTTGTACTTTCACTCACTGGCCACTTTATTGGAAACACCTCCCTTGTACTTCCACTCACTGGCCTCTTTATTAGAAACACCCACCTTGTACTTCCACTTACTGGCCACTTTATTAGAAACACTGACTTTGTACTTCCACTCACTGGCCACTTTATTGGAAACACCCACCTTGTGCTTCCACTCACTGGCCACTTTATTAGAAACACCTACCCTGTACTTGCACTCACTGGCCACTTTATTGGAAACACCTCCCTTGTACTTCCACTCACTGGCCACTTTAATGGAAACACCTCCCTTGTACTTCCACTCACTGGCCACTTTATTAGAAACACCTACCTTGTACGTCCACTCACTGGCCACTTTATTAGAAACACCTACCTTGTACTTCCACTCACTGGCCACTTTATTAGAAACACCTACCCTGTATTTCCACTCACTGGCCACTTTATTAGAAACACCTACCTTGTACTTCCACTCACTGGCCACTTTATTAGAAACACCACCATTAACTCCACTAGTGTCCAGTGACTGAACGTAGGCGTGTTAAGTAATTCTCTAAGGCCTTGTTTTCTACTACGGTCATCTTTGTTCCATCACCCCTATTGATCCTTTGGAACGAGGTGATCAGTGAATGCGGGTTTGGCAGGTGAAGCCTGTAGCTTTCCTAAATCTCAGCAGAGCTCCAAACTAAAATACAGATGAATGAAATAATGCTTGTGTAATCTGAGCAGTCTACCGATCAATAGAGAGAAGGAACAAGGGGAACCGACAGGGCTTCACAACAGGCATTAGAAACGCACAGCGTGATGGAGAAAGCTTGATAACCCCGGGGGGACAGACACACGGTGTAGCCTGAATAAAATCAGATGATTTATTATATTAGAGACACATGGGTGGATGGTCGGGCGTCGTTCAGTGGAATAAAGCAACACTAGCTTCATTTACACCTCCACTCTCCCTCACCTCACATGTGACTGATCCAGAAAGACATGCCTGCTGCCTGAAGTCTGCTTCTTCAGGTTTGCCATGAACCCAGCAGGCTAATGTACCTGTATTGGAAATCCTGCCTCCAGCTGTGTTGAGTGGTCCAGTAGGCTCGAATGCCCTGCTTGTGCGGGTTCATGGTGTACTGTTTTCTTTTTGATCAGACTATTAGATGAACAAAGCCGCCATGGCTGCCAGAACAACAGGCCCAAGCAAGCATTTGATCCATTACTGTTCCAGGTACAGGGGTGATGCCTTACAACCTCTTGAGTTTAGGTTGGTTATTTCTGGATCACCATGGATCTGATTGTCTAGGACCAGACGCCCCTATTTTCCGGTAAATGTCCTTAGCAGGTGGGCAGACGTCTCATCGTGCTTGTTTTGGCCAACTGAGGGTGTTGATGCTACTACTTTCTATGCATCTCTATCACTTACTGTTCTAGTTTTAGTTTAGTACTGCTAGCTAATTAGCTCTGCTTGTGTTAATGGTAGATTTATACTAGCTAGCTAGCTCTGCTTGTGTTAATGGTAGATTTATACTAGCTAGCTAGCTCTGCTTGTGTTAATGGTAGATTTATACTAGCTAGCTAGCTCTGCTTGTGTTAATGGTAGATTTATACTAGCTAGCTAGCTCTGCTTGTGTTAATGATAGATTTATACTAGCTAGCTAGCTCTGCTTGTGTTAATGATAGATTTATACTAGCTAGCTAGTTCTGCTTGTGTTAATGGTAGATTTATACTAGCTAGCTAGTTCTGCTTGTGTTAATGGTAGATTTATACTAGCTAGCTAGTTCTGCTTGTGTTAATGGTAGATTTATACTAGCTAGCTAGCTCTGTTTGTGTTAATGGTAGATTTATACTAGCTAGCTAGCTCTGCTTGTGTTAATGATAGATTTATACTAGCTAGCTAGCTCTGCTTGTGTTAATGGTAGATTTATACTAGCTAGTTAGCTCTGCTTGTGTTAATGGTAGATTTATACTAGCTAGCTCGGCCTGTGTTAATGGTAGATTTATACTAGCTAGCTAGCTCGGCCTGTGTTAAGGGTAGATTTATACTATACTAGTTAGCTCTGCTTGTGTTATATGGTAGATTTATACTAGCTAGCTAGCTCTGCTTGTGTTATATGGTAGATTTATACTAGCTAGCTAGCTCTGCTTGTGTTATATGGTAGATTTATACTAGCTAGCTAGCTCTGCTTGTGTTAATGGTAGATTTATACTAGTTAGCTAGCTCTGTTTGTGTTAATGGTAGAATTATACTAGTTAGCTAGCTCTGCTTGTGTTAATGGTAGAATTATACTAGCTAGCTAGCTCCGCTTGTGTTAATGGTAGATTTATACTAGCTAGCTAGCGCCGCTTGTGTTAATGGTAGATGTATACTAGCTAGCTAGTTCTGCTTGTGTTAATGGTAGATTTATACTATACTAGTTAGCTCTTCTTTTTGTTCATGGTAGATTTATACTAGCTAGCTAGCTCTGCTTGTGTTAATGGTAGATGTATACAAGCTAGCTAGCTCTGCTTGTGTTAATGGTAGATTTATACTAGCTAGCTAGTTCTGCTTGTGTTAATGATAGATTTATACTAGCTAGCTAGCTCTGCTTGTGTTAATGATAGATTTATACTAGCTAGTTAGCTCTGCTTGTGTTAATGGTAGATTTTATTACTGCTAGGTAAAAGTCATAGCTGCCACTCGGCTGTGTTACCTAGTAGATTTATACTAGGCTGCTCTAGCTCGGCCTGTGTTAAGGTAGTATGCATTTACACATACTATACTAGTTAGGGCCTCTGCTTGTTTATGCTATCCTTCTGTTTGTGTTAATGCCACGTGAATCGAATTTAGATCACTAGTGAGCTAGCTCTGCTTAGGTGTTAATGGTAGTAGAATTATACTAGCTGCAGCTAGCTCCGCTCAGATGTTAAATGGTTAGATTTTATACTAGCTAGCTAGCGCCGCTTGTGTTTAAAATGGTAGAGATGTCATACTAGCTAGCTAGTTCTGCTTGTGTTAATGGTAGATTTATACTATACTAGTTAGCTCTTCTTTTTGTTTATGGTAGATTTATACTAGCTAGCTAGCTCTGCTTGTGTTAATGGTAGATGTATACAAGCTAGCTAGCTCTGCTTGTGTTAATGGTAGATTTATACTAGCTAGCTAGTTCTGCTTGTGTTAATGATAGATTTATACTAGCTAGCTAGCTCTGCTTGTGTTATATGGTAGATTTATACTAGCTAGCTAGCTCTGCTTGTGTTATATGAGGGATCCTTAAGTATTTATGACTAGCTAGTAGCTAGCTCTGCTTGTGTTAATGGCTTGATTAGATTGCCTATATACTAGTCTAGCCACCATAGCTTGTGATTGTTGTTAATGGTAGATTTATACTAGCTAGCTAGTTTTGCTTGTGCTATCAATTTATTTCTGCTAGTTAGCTAATTTGACTTGTGTTAATGGTAGATTTCTGCTAACTAGCTAGTTTGACTTGTGTTAATGATAGATTTCTGCTAGGTAGTCAGTATCAAACCTGTAGGATTAAAAAATAAGGCTGTTTATGAATATTGTTTATTTGGCAATGTTGTTATGCATTACAGACATTACATAGGCTACATGTGGTGCCAAAGTTTTATGCCTGCCCACACCTCTGTGTTTGGCCACCCCACCCCACTAGATACACTCTGAACAAAAAGATTATGCTCCCAAACCACAGTCTCGATCAGTAGTCCTGTCAGATCTCTGAGATTCATATGGAAGCATTTCCCCCCACACAGTACAGGATATTGAGTCATAAATATTGAAGATCTTTCATATTTCCACTTTGTGAATAGACAGGAGGGCTGGACTGAATAATACACAGTCCACACCACAAGATAGTCTGGGGTAGTTGTTTGAACCCTGCCTGATGTTGCTCCAAACTGGCTCAGTGGTCCTGGAGTGTGGGCCGGTCATTAGATAACCAGTCAGTGACACAGTGGTCTTTAACCCACCACCTCTACAGGGGTGCTGCCACACCAGGCCTGGTATCATACACCAATCAAGACCACACGCTGAAACCCGATGACCCTCACACAAATCCTTCTCTCTCCTGCCATCTGGAAGAAGCTACCGTAACATTCGGGCTCTTACAGTCAGACTGTGCACCAGCTTCTTTCCACAAGTCATTAGACTCCTCCACTTCCACAGACTGAACTGATGGACACCATCTTGCTTCCTGCTTCTTAGACTGCGTTATGACTGCTCGATGACTGCCTTGTGACTCCTCAGGGACTGCTGTGTGACTGATCTGTTCATGTACCATCACTGTCTAAAGAAAATCAAGTCTTTCCTGCATGGAAACTGCTAGTTTTGCTGGTGGGAATGATAGATTACTGCTAGCCAGCTAGTTTTGCTTATGGGAACGATAGATGACTGCTAGCCAGCTAGTTTTGTTTGTGAGAATGATAGATTACTGCTAGCCAGCTAGTTTTGTTTGTGAGAATGATAGATTACTGCTAGCTAGCTAGTTTTGTTTGTGAGAATGATAGATTACTGCTAGCTAGCTAGTTTTGTTTGTGAGAATGATAGATTACTGCTAGCTAGCTAGTTTTGTTTGTGAGAATGATAGATTACTGCTAGCCAGCTAGTTTTGTTTGTGAGAATGATAGATTACTGCTAGCTAGCTAGTTTTGTTTGTGAGAATGATAGATTACTGCTAGCTAGCTAGTTTTGCTTATGGGAACGATAGATGACTGCTAGCTAGCTTTTTGCTTGTGTGAATGATAGATCACTGCTAGCCAGCTAGTTTTGTTTGTGAGAATGATAGATTACTGCTAGCCAGCTAGTTTTGCTTATGGGAACGATAGATGACTGCTAGCTAGCTTTTTGCTTCTGTGAATGATAGATTACTACTAGCTAGCTAGTTTTGCTGGTGGGAATGATAGATTACTGCTAGCCAGCTAGTTTTGCTTATGGGAACGATAGATGACTGCTAGCCAGCTAGTTTTGCTTGTGTGAATGATAGATTACTGTTAGCTAGCTAGTTTTGTTTGTGAGAATGAACGATTACTGCTAGCTAGCTAGTTTTGTTTGTGAGAACAATAGATTACTGCTAGCTAGCTTTTTGCTTCTGTGAATGATAGATCACTGCTAGCTAGCTAGTTTTGTTTGTGAGAATGATAGATTACTGCTAGCTAGCTAGTTTTGCTTATGGGAACGATAGATGACTGCTAGCTAGCTTTTTGCTTGTGTGAATGATAGATCACTGCTAGCCAGCTAGTTTTGTTTGTGAGAATGATAGATTACTACTAGCTAGCTAGTTTTGCTGGTGAGAATGATAGATTACTGCTAGCTAGCTAGTTTTGCTTATGGGAATGATCGATGACAGCTAGCTAGCTTTTTGCTTGTGTGAATTATTTCCTGTACAGTCTACTGTACCTGTCTGTGTGCAGATTTGAATTGATTGTATGTGTTTAGTATTGGTTACCACTTGTGTTCCTGTGTGGCACCAGGGTCCTGGAGGAACAAAGCCCTTTGAAAGGTGTGTTAAGGGTGTGACTGACATATGTCAATTCTGTAACCACAGGTCTCTTTCTACTGCCAAGAATTCTGCTAGCTAGTTTTGCTTGTGCAAATTAATAGATTACTGCTAGCTAGCTATAGGGCTGCCATCTGTCTCGTTAAAAAATGGAATTGTCCTTTATTTGGCAATTAAATTTTGTGTCCCATATTAAACCAATACAGGGCTCGATTTGTTACATAATTCCATAATCTCTGATATACATGTCTGCCACAGACAAATGAATGATCACAATCTCAAACCTTTCTAGGTGAATGATAGATTACTGCTAGCCAGCAATTTTTGCTTGTGGGAACGATAGATTACTGCTAGCTTGCTAGTTTTGCTAGTTTGAATTAAAGATCACGGCTAGCTAGCTAGTTTTGCTTGTTTGAATGACAGATTACAGCTAGCTAGCTAGTTTTGCTTGTGTGAATGATAGATTACTGTTAGCTAGCTAGTTTTGTTTGTGAGAATGAACGATTACTGCTAGCTAGCTAGTTTTGTTTGTGAGAACAATAGATGACTGCTAGCTAGCTGGTTTTGTTTGTAAGAATGAAAGATTACTGCTAACTAACTAGTTTTGTTTGTGGGAATGATAGATTACTGCTAGCTGTGTTCTTCCATTATCCTGCATGTTTCACTGTTCCAACCGGTCAACCATCTATACTGCACTCATTATCAAAAGAGTAGCTGCACCCAGAAAGAGTCAACCCACAGGAGTGAAACTTGGTGGGTAGACATCCTGAGACATGCCAATTGACAGACGGCTGCACCACGCAGGACTACATGGACACAAACTGTTACAACGACTGTCTCTAACACCACGTCACCGTCACCAAACACTGCAGTGGTGTCGTACCAGACTGTCATGGAGTGACTCAGAATGGCAGCGGGTCATCTTCAGTGACGAGTCCCGCTTTAGTCTTGGTGGAGACGCCCAACGAATCCGTGTGTGGAGGCACCGTGGTCAGCACCAAGATGAACGGTGTGTTGTCACACATCCAGAAGGCCTGGTGTCCCTCCACCTCCACCCCTACCGCACCATCTGCAGGAACTGTGTGATAATATTGAAGCTGCATGGGATGGATTATCACAGGACACCATTAGGAACCTCTACAGCTCCATACCGAGACGTCTGGCATGCTGCATTAGCCTGAGGACAAACTGAGAGACACTACTCCTGTATGTGTAGCTCAATCAATATTTGAAATGGTTATACTGGTTATACGGGTTATACTGTCAGAGCCCCAGGGGAGAGTCTGAGGATGCATACTCATGCGGAAGACCAATACCGGCTCATTCACCGATAAAATATTCCCAGAAGAAGCATGAGCAATGAGGGAAATTCGGAACTGCGCTCGGAAAATTTATTTCAGAGGACATACGACGGTGTTTCCAAGGTGCGTTCATTTGGCAAACGAAAGCGACTCAATTTGTAAATAGTAATGAGCAGTCCAGCAGGGCCGCCGCCGGAGGTGCTATCAGCCAAACAGCAAGGCCAATCTGGAACAGGTTCCCTTTCATAGCGCGGGCCTGCATTCGGCACGTCTTTTTCATGTAAGGGGCTTCAAGGGACAGGCGTCCTGTTGATTTTCCTTCACACGGAACGCGTTCCCAGGGACGCCTTTCAGTTCCGATGCAGCAAAGGACGGCAAAGAGCTCAAACAGCCCGTCTCCAAAGGCTAGATAATTAAATAACTGGAGTAAAAAGTCTTCTTCGGAAGGAGCGATGTGCATCTCCCCCCACCCTTTCCCTTCCCGGCACTCACGGGAGGAATTTTCAAAAGCACTTTCAACTTTCTTTCCCAGCCGTCCCCCTGTGGTACGTGTCTTAAGTGAGAGCGGGAGACGAGGAGAGATTCTTAAGTGTTGCGGTTATGCCTAAATCGCAGTGGAACGTGCTGCTCGCTGCGGCTGAGGCCGAGCTTCAAAGCCAGATTGAGTTTTTCCACGCGGGGGGACGCAGAGGGAAGGTCCCGTAGAGGGAAGCCAGATTCGGGCAGAAACACTGAAACTGCTTTGACACGGTTAGGATTCAAAGGAGCTGACGCTTGACTTGCTGCTGTGGATGCAAATGAAGCTACATCTCGCTATCCGTGGGAACTCGCCGGTAAAGCCATGCCGGCATCCGTTCAGACCTCCGTAGCGTTGAGGTGTCTTCTCACAGTGGAGGGATGGATGGATGTTCTGGGATCTGAAGCATGAGTGGAACTTGATGAACTTGGAGTTGGGGGTCCTCCAGTTTTAGGAACTCCTGTTGTCCCTTGTTTGAACTTGATTATTCCCGAAGTATTCCAGGGAATTATCCTGTATCCAGTTTAACACGGAAAATTGATCGACTGGTAATGAAACGCTACCTTGCTCCACCTCCCGTAACCCCCACCACCACCCGACCCTGATGCCGTAACTTCATCTTATGGAAGTGTAAGCCATTTCCAGGAATAGTATCATTCCAGAGTGACACCATCATCATCATCAGCATCGTCTCCGTCGCCGTCCTCCTCTTCAGGGCCGCTGTGCCGGAGACGCCTCCCGGTGAATGTGGGCTAAGAGGCAGCGCGGCAGAACACAGTGATGACAGAGAAATGCATTAACCATGAAACAGAGTGGCTTTAAAGATTCAGGGAGAGTCTGGAGGGAGAACCAGACCCGGAACAGCTCGGTACATATTTAACATCACCACCATAGAGCTGCGCCGAGAGGCTTCGCTTAGCACAGCTACACCGCTGTACCGCACACACACCACCGAGCGTACGCGGCTACACCGCACACACACCACTCAACATACACGACTACACCACACACATACCACGCGACTACAGCACACACACCACCCAACATACACAACTACACCGCACACACCACCCAGCATACACGACTACACCGCACACACACCACCCAACATACACGACCACACTGCACACACATCACTCAACATACACGACCACACTGCACACACACCACTCAACACACACGACTACAGCGCACACAGACCACCCAACATACACAACTACACTGCACACACATCACTCAACATACACGACCACACTGCACACACACCACTCAACACACACGACCACACTGCACACACATCACTCAACATACACGACCACACTGCACACACATCACTCAACATACACGACCACACTGCACACACACCACTCAACACACACGACTACAGCGCACACAGACCACCCAACATACACAACTACACTGCACACACACCACCCAGCATACACCACTACACCGCACACATACCACCAAGCATACACGACTACAGCACACACACACCACCGAGCATACACGACTACACCGCACACATGCCACCGAGCATACACGACTACACCACACACATCACCGAGCATACACGACCACACTGCACACACACCACCCAACATACACGACTACACCGCACACACATCACCCAACATACATGAATACAGCGCACACACACCACACAACATAACGACCACACTGCACACACACCACACAACATACACGACTACACTGCACACATACCACCCAACATACACGACTACAGCGCACACACACCATCCAACATACATGACTACACCGCACACATACCACCCAACATACATGACTACACCGCACACATACCATCCAAAATATACCACTACACCGCACACATACCACCGAGCATACACGACTACAGCACACACACATCACCGAACACACACGACTACAGCACACACACCATCCAACATACACGACTACACCGCACACATACCACCCAACATACACGACTACAGCACACACACACACACCACTCAACATACACAACTACACCGCACACACACCACCCAACATATACCACTACACCACACACATACCACTGAGCATACGCGACTACAGCGCACACACTAACTAACATAAACAACTACACCGCACACACACCACCCAACATATACAACCACACCACACACACCACTCAACATACACAACTACACCGCACACACACCACCCAACATACACCACCTAACATACGCAACTACAGCGCACGCTCACCACCCAACATACACAACTACACCGCATGCACACCACCCAACATACATGACTACACCGCACACACACCACTTACCATACACAACTACACTGCACACACACCACCAAACATACATGACTACAGCACACACACACCACTCAACATACACAACTACACCGCACACACACCACCCAACATACACCACCTAACATATGCAACTACAGCACACGCTCACCACCCAACATACACAACTACACCGCATGCACACCACCCAACATACACAACTACACCGCATGCATACCACCCAACATACATGACTACACCACACACACACCACTTAACATACACAACTACACTGCACACACACCACCAAACATACATGACTACAGCACACACACACCACTCAACATACACAACTACAGCGCACACACACCACCCAACATACACAACCTACACCACACACATACCACCCATCATACACGACTACAGCGCCACACACCACCGAGCATACACGACTACAGCACACACACACTCTTCAACATACACAACTACACCGCACACACACCACCCAACTTACACAACTACACCACACACACACCACCCAACATACATGACTACAGCACACACACACCACTCAACATACACAACTACAGCGCACACACACCACCCAACGTACACAACTACAGCGCACACACAACACCCAACATACACAACTACAGCACACACACACCACCCAACATACACAACTACACCGCACACAAACCACCCAACATACACAACTACAGCGCCCACACACCACCCAACATACACAACTACAGCACACACACACCACCCAACATACACAACTACACCGCACACACACCACCCAACAAACACAACTACAGCGCACACACAACACCCAACATACACAACTATATAATATACAACCTACGCAACTACACCGCACACACACACACTACCCAATGTATACAATCTAGATAACATACACAACATACACAACAGCCTGCACAACCTGCCCAGCTACACAACAACCCAACAAACACAATCTACTCAGCTACACAACTACACCACATACACACTACCCATGAGACATAACCTATACAGTTAATACAATATACACAAACTGCAGAGCATACACAACATACACAGGTACATCATATTCACAGTCACACAACCTACACAGGTAGACACATACGCCACATACACAAACTACCCAACATACACAACCTACACAGGTACTTCATATTCACAGTCACACAACCTGCACAAGTAGACAATTGCACCACATACATAAACTACCCAACGTACACAACATACACAACTTACATAGCTACAAACTGCAGAGCATACACAAACTACACAGGTACACCACATGACATACACAAACTATATAACTACACAAACACTAACCTACTACTCCTTCTTTCTCTCTCTCTCTCACTCTTTATTATTTTAGTTTCATTGTTCCTGTTATTCTTTCTCCCTGTCTCTTCTCTCTCTCTATTTCTTTGGGCATCCAGCCTCCATCCTTTCTCTCTGTTTCCTTCTGTTTCTTTCTCTCTCTCTCTCTCTCTCTCTCTCTCTCTCTCTCTCTCTCTCTCTCTCTCCCTCCCTCTCTGGCCCCCCCCCCCTGTCCCACTCCACTTTCTTCTTCGTCCTCATTTCCAGTCAGGTCACATTCTCATTCAACAGAAATCAATCAGTGGTCTTTTCTCCTGCGGCTGTACCATGACGTCCAGTCAAACGCTAGCTGCGAGTTGGAGAGTGATGAAAAGAAAAGGGAGCGTGTGTGCACGCTAAACGAGATACTGGAGAGCTAATAGAAAGGAAGGTGTTTGTAAATATGGCTTTGTGTGGTTTGTGGTAAAGGGGCTTTTGTTGGCTCTCGGGGCTGTTTAGTGCCGTACCCGGTGTGAACCGGCTGAGTTGCTGGGTGGTAAGGCTGCTGTGTTCCCGTGACGCCCCGTGCGCCCTGTTATTACATTAATGATGTTCTGGTGGTGTTGTTCAGGTAAGATGTCGCGCCGGTTTCAGTGTTTGTGGTGTGAGGGGGTGGGTTGGAAGGGGGCATGTTGTCCTGAAGAGAAGAGATCGGGCTCATGTTGTGTAAAGCCGGTGATAACACACAGCACTTATACTTTAGCATCTTATTATGAGGCTGTGCTTCATTAAAGGCCAACTTTGGATCCACAACTTTGATAATAATTTGCACAAAAACGGTCAAAAATGTATATGAATATCAAAGGGGTTGTGACTATCAGAAATTGGCCAGCATAAATCTTAACAGGCATTTTAACGCAACACAGAGCCTGAATAATCTACAGTAGAGATCTTAAAAGACTTTGTTCAAATGGTAAGCTGCTTATCCTTCTGGGTCATCCTGGAGTCCATCACAGGGCAGAGACTGACATACTGACATACACACTCACGCTCACACCTAGTGGGGTCAATTTAGCATCTCCAGGTCATCTGAACTGTTCAAAACTGTGGCGGGCCCCACCGGAAAGCACCCGGAGGATCCCCCAAATGGAACTTGGTCCTGGTCCTGAACGTGGCAAGGACTCGAAACTCCGACCCTTATTTGCTGTGAGGCTATGACGCTACTAACTGTACCATAAATAAAAAATGAATCAATTTACGGCATTTAGCTGAACGCTAACGCTAAGGCTGACTCTAAAATGCCGTTGAGTGGTTGTATTCTCTCAGTGGATAATCTTAACCACTGCCCGCCAGGGAGCCACCAACACATGTGGGAGACTGGGGTTCGAATCCCGGTCTGGGTGACTATGCTGTGCTACACCAATAAGAGTCCTTGGGCAAGACTCCTAACACTACATTGGCCCACCTGTAATATGATTAACCTTGTAAGTCGCTCTGGATAAGAGCGTCAGATAAAATGCCATAAATGTAAATCCAGAGCGACTTACAAGGTTAATCATATTACAGGTAGGCCAATGTAGTGTTAGGAGTCTTGCCCAAGGACTCTTATTAGTGTAGTACACCTAGACTGGGATTTGAACCCCACTCTCCCACATGTAAAGATGGCACTCTGGGTAGTAGTGTTACCCGCTGAGCTACACCAACCACTAAATAAATAAATAAAATAAAAAATAAGAAAAAACACCCCCTTGGACCCCCGGACCACCCACTGTTGAGGTACACTCACCTATAGCTGTTGTGTTAAACAATACTAACACATTTATTCAGCAGCTTTATCACTATACATACAGAATATCTTCATATATATTAGATGAGTACAAATGCATATTTCACAGACCTGCAGAAATGTGTTCCATAACCTATATAAGGAAAAATAAATAAATTCATTAATTAATGTATTAAAATTTTTGTACAGTATAACAAAACACTGCTAGGCTGCTTCTCCAGTGCAGTTATTAAAACATAGATACATAAATAGATACATAAATAAAGAGTACATGGACAAATAAGTAACAAATACATAAATAAACAAACAAATAGAAAAGAAAACACCCCATAGGACCCCCTAACCAGGTACACGCACTTACAGATGACATATTCAACACTATGAACACATTTGTTAATAATATAAATATACAAGTACAAATGCACATTTCAGACTTATAAACGAACAAACTTCCAAAGGCTTTATAGAAGCAGCAGCCAAATCCCTATAAAGAAACACCTTCATGTTTTTATTAAATGTCTAATCCTTTAACTTCTGAATTTTTATCAACACCAAAACATGATCCTAATGGGAAAACTGTGAGAAATGATCAGTAGATGAAAATAAAAGTGACATACAGATATGCTGGGAGGCTCCGCCCACACTATTCCAAGAGAGGCTGCTAAAGACTGCACCAGGTAGTTCCTGTATATCAGGTATATCACCTTTCATATATAGTGAACATCCCAAAATGCTTAACCAAAAAGTAAAACTGTTTTAATGACACAGTAAGTTTCAAACAAATTTAAATAACCAAATAATAAAACACAAGAAGAAATAAAGTTACGTGTCAGTCAATACACACCACAGACATAATACAAAACTTAGAGTATTAATACACACGTACAAAGACCTGCGTTTAATTGTAGCTTATATGTTTGAATGGAATTGAACTGTCTTATAAGGGTAGTGCGTTCCACTTTTAGCATAGTAGCTAAATGATGCTTTAGCTAATACCTAAGATCACGCTTCGGAGCACAAACAGATAGCTAGAGGGCAACATAGAAGTTAGAACTAGTTCATCATCACTAATTAAAGTTATCATATTGTGGTGATGTCACATCCTGTATATAGTAATAATAGAACAAGGCAGGTTTATTTATATAGCACCTTTCATACCCTACAGTGTAGTCTAATATAATGGATAGTCCAAATTTGAGTCTAAAATGTACAGTGAATAGAAATTAAAACATGAATTATATATATATATATATATATATATATATATATATATATATATATATATATATATATATATATATATATATATATATATATATTATCCATAACTGTAATTGACCAACCTCCATACACTGCCCAACTTGTACATTCAGCATATTTTGCATATCCATGCACAGTCACTCCACACATTCATAACTTGTTTATTTATGTATTCTTTCACTGTGCATATGCAAATGTCTTATCTATAACTATCTATGACTAAATAACTTTCTATATTACTGTATATTACTGCTCTGCTTATTCTTTCTACTTGGAGAGTGTTGAACTAAATTTAATTGGAGACAAGTATAATGACAAATGATTCTAAATTAATTTTAAAAGTTAATTAAAAAACATATCTATAATTATTGTAAATAAATAAATATATAAAATTAATATTAGTGAAATATAATTTTTTAATACAAATATATATAATAAAATTAATTCTAAGAAATATGTGATTGTATTGTCTACAAAGCTGAGCTATTTGGCCGTTCTAAAGCCTGTAGGCGCTTCTAAAGCTCCCAAAAGCTTTTTCAGCGCCTAAATGCAATGACAATGACACTGTTCATTTTGTACTGCCATGTTCAAAATTTCACTTTTTATTGCTTCTAAACAATGTTTCCCTTCATTATTTACATATTTAAAGTGTTCCCATGTCAGAAAATATTGTTTTTGTCACAAAACATGTTTCATTACAAAGTTGAGCTTTTTGGCAGTTCTAAAGCCTGTAAAGTGTCTAAACGCCCAGATTTCTGTCACAAAACAAGTTTTATATTACAACGTTGAGCTTTTTGGCCCCATTCTAGAGCCTGTCACAAAACAAGATCCATCACAACGTTGAGCTTTTTGGCCGCTCTAAAGCCGTTAAGCTTCTAAAGCTCCCAAACGCTTTTTCCGCGCCTAAACGCAATGAAAATTACACTGTTCATTTTGTACTGCCACGTTCAAGATTTCACTTTCTGTCACTTTCTTGTTTCTGTCACAAAAAAAGTTTAATTACAAAGTTGAGCTTTTTGGCCGTTCTAAAGCCTTTAGGGCTTCTAAAGCTCCCAAACGCTTTTTTCAGGGCCTAAATGCAATGAAAATGACACTGTTCATTTTGTACTGCCACGTTCAAGATTTCACTTTCTATTGCTTAGAAACAATGTTTTCCTTCATTCTAGACATATTTAAAGTGTTCCCATGTCAGAAAATATTGTTTCTGTCACAAAAAAAAGTTTTATTACAACGTTGAGCTTTTTGGCCGTTCTAAAGCCTGTAGGCGCTTCTAAAGCTCCCAAACGCTTTTTCAGCGCCTAAATGCAATGAAAATGACACAGTGTTTATTTTGTAATGTCACGTTCAAGATTTCACTTTCTATTGCTTAGAAACAATGTTTTCCTTCATTCTAGACATATTTGCAAGGTACCCATGTCAGAAAATATTGTTTTTGTCACAAAACAAGTTTCATTACAAAGTTGAGCTTTTTGGCCGTTCTAAAGCCTGTAGGCGCTTCTAACGCGCCCCAAAGGCTTTTTCAGCGCCTAAATGCAATGAAAATGACACTGTTCATTTTGTACTGCCACGTTCAAGATTTCACTTTCTATTGCTTCTAAACAATGTTTTCCTTCATTCTAGACATATTTAAAGTGTTCCCATGTCAGAAAATATTGTTTCTGTCACAAAACAAGTTTTATTACAAAGTTGAGCTTTTTGGCCGTTCTAAAGCCTGTAGGCGCTTCTAAAGCTCCCAAACGCTTTTTCAGCGCCTAAATGCAATGAAAATGACACTGTTCATTTTGTACTGCCACGTTCAAGATTTCACTTTCTATTGCTTCTAAACAATGTTTCCCTTCATTATTTACATATTTAAAGTGTTCCCATGTCAGAAAATATTGTTTTTCTCACAAAACAAGTTTTATTACAAAGTTGAGCTTGCTGGCCGTTCTAAAGCCTGCAGGCGCTTCTAAAGCTCCCAAACGCTTTTTCAGCGCCTAAATGCAATGAAAATGACACTGTTCATTTTGTACTGCCACGTTCAAGATTTCACTTTCTATTGCTCAGAAACAATGTTCCCATGTCAGAAAATATTGTTTCTGTCACAAAACAAGTTTTATTACAAAGTTGAGCTTTTTGGCCATTCTAAAGCCTGTAGGCGCTTCTAAAGCTCCCAAACGCTTTTAAAGCGCCTAAATGCAATTAAAAAGGACATTGTTCATTTTGTACTGCCACGTTCAAGATTTCACTTTCTATTGCTTAGAAACAATGTTTTCCTTCATTATTTACATATTTAAAGTGTTCCCATGTCAGAAAATATTGTTTTTGTCACAAAACAAGTTTTATTACAACGTTGAGCTTTTTGGCCGTTCTAAAGCCTGTAGGCGCTTCTAAAGCTCCCAAACATTTTTCAGCGCCTAAATGCAATGAAAATGACACTGTTCATTTTGTACTGCCACGTTCAAGATTTCACTTTCTATTGCTTAGAAACAATGTTTTCCTTCATTCTAGACATATTTAAAGTGTTCCCATGTCAGAAAATATTGTTTCTGTCACAAAACAAGTTTTATTACAAAGTTGAGCTTTTTGGCAGTTCTAAAGCCTGTAGGCGCTTCTAAAGCTCCCAAACGCTTTTTCAGCGCCTAAATGCAATGAAAATGACACTGTTCATTTTGTACTGCCACGTTCAAGATTTCACTTTCTATTGCTTCTAAACAATGTTTTCCTTCATTCTAGACATATTTAAAGTGGTCCCATGTCAGAAAATATTGTTTTTGTCACAAAACAAGGTTTATCAAAACGTTGAGCTTTTTGGCAGTTCTAAAGCCTGTAGGCGCTTCTAAAGCTCCCAAACGCTTTTTCAGTGCCTAAATGCAAGGAAAATCAAATTGTTAATTTTGTACTGCCATGTTCAAGATTTCACTTTCTATTGCTTGTAAACAATGTTTTTTTTTTCATTCTAGACATATTTAAAGTGTTCCCATGTCAGAAAATATTGTTTTTGTTGCAAAACATGTTTTATTACAAAGTTGAGCTTTTTGGCCGTTTTAAAGCCTATAGGCGCTTTTAAAGCTCCCGAACGCTTTTTCAGCGCCTAAATGCAATGAAATTGATATTTTTCAATTTGTACTGCCACGTTCAAGATTTCACTTTATATTGCTTCTAAACAATATTTTTCTTCATTCTAGACATATTTCAAGTGTTCCCATGTCAGAAAATATTGTTTTCCTCCCAAAACAAGTTTCATTACAAAGTTGAGCTTTTTGGCAGTTCTAAAGCCTGTAGGCGCTTCTAAAGCTCCCCAAACGCCTTCTCAGAGCCTAAATGCAATGAAAATGACACTGTTCATTTTGTACTGCCACGTTCAAGATTTCACTTTCTATTGCTTCTAAACAATGTTTTCGTTCAATATTTACATAATTAAAATGTCCCCATGTCAGAAAATATTGTTTCTGTCACAAAAAAAGTTTAATTACAAAGTTGAGCTTTTTGGCCGTTCTAAAGCCTTTAGAGCTTCTAAAGCTCCCAATCGCTTTTTTCAGGGCCTAAATGCAATGAAAATGACACTGTTCATTTTGTACTGCCATGTTCAAGATTTCACTTTCTATTGCTTCTAATCAATGTTTCCTTTCATTATTTACATATTTAAAAGTGTTCCCATGTCAGAAAATATTGTTTTTGTCACAAAAAATAATTTCATTACAAAGTTGAGCTTTTTGGCAGTTCTAAAGCCTGTAGGCGCTTCTAAAGCTCCCAAACGCTTTTTCAGCGCCTAAATGCAATGAAAATGACACTGTTCATTTTGTACTGCCACGTTCAAGATTTCACTTTCTATTGCTTCTAAACAATGTTTTCCTTCATTATTGACATATTTAAAGTGTTCCCATGTCAGAAAATATTGTTTTTGTCACAAAACAAATTTCATTACAAAGTTGATCTTTTTGGCAGTTCTAAAGCCTGTAGGCGCTTCTAAAGCTCCCAAACGCTTTTTCAGCGCCTAAAATGCAATGAAAATGACACTGTTCATTTTGTACTGCCACGTTCAAGATTTCACTTTCTATTGCTTCTAAACAATGTTTTCGTTCAATATTTACATAATTAAAATGTCCCCATGTCAGAAAATATTGTTTTTGTCACAAAACAAGTTTCATTATAAAGTTGAGCTATTTGGCCGTTCTAAAGCCTGTAGGCGCTTCTAAAGCTCCCAAACGCTTTTTAAGCGCCTACATACAAAAAAAAAAAAAAAAAATGGACTGTTCATTTTGTACTGCCACGTTCAAGATTTCACTTTCTATTGCTTCGAATCAATGTTTCCCTTCATTATTTACATATTTAAAGTGTTCCCATGCCAGAAAATATTGTTTTTGTCACAAAACAAGTTTTTTTATTACAACCTTGAGCTTTTTGGCCGTTCAAAAGCCTGTAGGCGCTTCTAAAGCTCCCAAGCGCTTTTTTATAGCGCCTAAATGCAATGAAAATGACACTGTTCATTTTGTACTGCTACGTTCAAGATTTCACTTTCTATTGCTTCTAAACAGTGTTTTCCTTCATTCTATACATATTTAAAGTGTTCCCATGTCAGAAAATATTGTTTTTGTCACAAAAAAAGTTTTATTACAAAGTTGAGCTTTTTGGCCGTTCTAAAGCCTGTAGGCGCTTTTAAAGCTCCCAAACGCTTTTTCAGCGCCTAAATGCAATGAAAATGACATTGATTATTTTGTACTGCCACGTTCAAGATTTGACTTTCTATTGCTTCTAAACAAGGTTTCATTTATTCTAGACATATTTAAAGTGTTCCCATGTTAGAAAAGATTGTTTCTGTCACAAAACAAGTTTTATTACAACGTTGAGCTTTTTGGCAGTTCTAAAGACTGTAGGCACTTCTAAAGCTCCCAAACCCTTTTTCAGCGCCTAAATGCAATGAAAATGACACTGTTCATTTTGTACTGCCACGTTCAAGATTTCACTTTCTATTGCTTAGAAACAATGTTTTCCTTCATTCTAGACATATTTAAAATGTTCCCATGTCAGAAAATATTGTTTCTGTCACAAAACAAGTTTTATTACAAAGTTGAGCTTTTTGGCAGTTCTAAAGCCTGTAGGCGCTTCTAAAGCTCCCAAACGCTTTTTCAGCGCCTAAATGCAATGAAAATGAAACTGTTCATTTTGTACTGCCACGTTCAAGATTTTACTTTCTATTGCTTAAAACAAGGTTTTCCTTCATTCTTTACATATTTAAAGTGTTTCCCATGTCAGAAAAATATATTGTTTTTGTCACAAAAAAAAGTTTTATACAAAGTTGAGCTTTTTGGCCGTTCTAAAGCCTGTAGGCGCTTCTAAAGTCCCCAAACGCCTTTTCAGCGCCTAAGAGCAATCAAAATGACAATGTTTATTTTGTACTGCCACGTTCAAGATTTCATTTCCTAATGCTTCTAAACACCATTTTCCTTCATTCTAGACATATTTAAAGTGTTCCCATGTCAGAAAATATTGTTTTCCTCCCAAAACAAGTTTCATTACAATGTTGAGCTTTTTGGCCGTTCTAAAGCCTGTAGGCGCTTCTAAAGCTCCCAAATGCTTTTTCAGCGCCTAAATGCAATGAAAATGACACTGTTCATTTTGTACTGCCACGTTCAAGATTTCACTTTCTATTGCTTCTAAACAATGTTTTCCTTCATTCTAGACATATTTAAAGTGTTCCCATGTCAGAAAATATATATTTTTTTTTTGTCAAAAAAACACTTGAATTACTAGGTTGAGGTTTTTGGCCGTTCTAAAGCCTGTAGGCGCTTCTAAAGCTCAAAAAACGCTTTTCAGCGCCTAAATGCAATGAAAAATAAGACTGTTCATTTTGTACTGCCACGTTCAAGATTTCACTTCCTATTGCTTCTAAACAATGTTTCCCTTCATTCTGGACATATTTAAAGTGTTCCCATGTGAGAAAATATTGTTTTTTGTCACAAAACCAGTTTCATTAATATGTTGAGCTTTTTGGCCGTTCTAAAGCCTGTAGGCGCTTCTAAAGCTCCCAAATGGTTTTTCAGCGCCTACATGCAATGAAAATGACACTGTTCACTTTGTACTGCCACGTTCAAGATTTAACTTTCCAAAGCTTCTAAACAATGTTTCCCTTCATTATTTACATATTTAAAGTGTTCCCATGTCAGAAAATATTGTTTCTGTCACAAAACAAGTTTCATTACTACGTTTAGCTTTTTGGCCGTTCTAAATCCTGTAGGCGCTTCTAAAGCTCCCAAAAGCAATGAAAATGACACTGTTCATTTTGTACTGCCACGTTCAAGATTTCACTTCCTATTGCTTCTAAACAATGTTTTCCTTCATTCTAGACATATTTAAAGTGTTCCCATGTCAGAAAATATTGTTTTTGTCACAAAACAAGTTTAATTACAAAGTTGAGCTTTTTGGCCGTTCTAAAGCCTGTAGGCGCTTCTAAAGCTCCCAAATGCTTTTTCAGCGCCTAAATGCAATGAAAATGACACTGTTCATTTTGTACTGCCACGTTCAAGATTTAACTTTCTATTGCTTCTAAACAATGTTTCCCCTTCATTCTAGATATATTTAAAGTGTCCCCATGTCAGAAAATATTGTTTCTGTCACAAAAAAAGTTTCATTACAACGTTGAGCTTTTTGGCCGTTCTAAAGCCTGTAGGCGCTTCTAAAGCTCCCAAACGCTTTTTTATAGCGCCTAAATGCAATGAAAATGACACTATTCATTTTGTACTGCCACGTTCAAGATTTCACTTTCCATTGCTTCTAAACAATGTTGTCCTTTATTCTAAAAATATTTAAAGCGTTCCCATGTCAGAAAATATTGTTTTTGTCACAAAACAAGTTTCATTACAACGTTGAGCTTTTTGGCTGTTCTAAAGCCTGTAGGCGCTTCTAAAGCTCTCAAAAACGCTTTTTCAGCGCCTAAATGCAATGAAAATGACACTGTTCATTTTGTACTACCACGTTCAAGATTTCACTTTCTATTGCTTCTAAAATATGTTTTCCTTCATTCTAGACTTATTTAAAGTCTTCACATTTTTGATAATATTGTTTTTGTCACAAAACAAGTTTTGTTACAACCTTGAGCTTTTTGGCCGTTCTAAAGCCTGTAGGCGCTTCTAAAGCTCCCAAACATTTTTCAGCGCCTAAATGCAATGAAAATGACACTGTTCATTTTGTACTGCCACGTTCAAGATTTCACTTTCTATTGCTTCTAAACAATGTTTTCCTTCATTATTTACATATTTAAAGTGTTCCCATGTCAGAAAATATTGTTTTCCTCCCAAAACAAGTTTCATTACAAAGTTGAGCTTTTTGGCAGTTCTAAAGCCTGTAGGCGCTTCTAAAGCTCCCAAACGCTTTTTTAGCGCCTAAATGCAATGAAAATGACACTGTTCATTTTGTACTGCCACGTTCAAGATTTCACTTTCTATTGCTTCTAAACAATGTTTTCCTTCATTATTTACATATTTAAAGTGTTCCCATGTCAGAAAATATTGTTTTCCTCACAAAACAAGTTTCATTACAAAGTTGAGCTTTTTGCCAGTTCTAAAGCCTGTAGGCGCTTCTAAAGCTCCCAAACGCTTTTTAAGCGCCTAAATGCAATAATAAAAAAAAAGAACTCTTCATTTTGTACTGCCACGTTCAATATTTCACTTCCTATTGCTTAGAAACAATGTTTTCCTTCATTCTAGAGATATTTAAAGTGTTCCCATGCCAGAAAATATTGTTTTTGTCACAAAACATGTTTTATTACAAAGTTGAGCTTTTTGGCCGTTCTAAAGCCTGTAGGCGCTTCTAAAGCTCCCAAACGCTTTTTCAGCGCCTAAATGCAATGAAAATGACACTGTTCATTTTGTACTGCCACGTTCAAGATTTCACTTTCTATTGCTTCTAAACAATGTTTTCCTTCATTCTAGACATATTTAAAGTGTTCCCATGTCAGAAAATATTTTTTTTGTCACAAAAGTTTTATTACAACGTTGAGCTTTTTGACTGTTCTAAAGCCTGTAGGCGCTTCTAAAGCTCCCAAACGATTTTACAGCGCCTAAATGCAATGACAATGACATTGTTCATTTTGTACTGCCACCTTCAAGATTTAACTTCCTATTGCTTTGAAACAATGTTTTTCTTCATTATTTACATATTTAAAGTGTTCCCATGTCAGGAAATATTATTTCTGTCACAAAACAAGTTTTATTACTTAGTTGAGCTTTTTGGCAGTTCTAAAACCTGTAGGCGCTTCTACAGCTCGCAAACGCTTTTGTAGCGCCTAAATGCAATGAAAATGACATTGTTCATTTTGTACTGCCACGTTCAAGATTTCACTTTCTATTGCTTCTAAACAATGTTTTCCTTCATTATTTACATATTTAAAGTGTTCCCATGTCAGAAAATATTGTTTCTGTCACAAAACAAGTTTTATTACAAAGTTGAGCTTTTTGGCCGTTCTAAAGCCTGTAGGCGCTTCTAAAGCTCCCAAACGCTTTTTTCAGGGCCTAAATGCAATGAAAATGACACTGTTCATTTTGTACTGCCACGTTCAAGATTTCACTTTCTCTTATTGCTTAGAAACAATGTTTTCCTTTATTCTAGACATATTTAAAGTCTTCCCATGTCAGAAAATATTGTTTTTGTCAAAAAAAAAAAAAATTTCATTACAAAGTTGAGCTTTTTGGCAGTTCTAAAGCCATTAGGCGCTTCTTAAGCTCCCAAACGCTTTTTCAGCGCCTAAGTGCCAAGACAATAACAATGTTCATTTTGTACTTGTTTTGTTCAAGATTTCACTTTCTATTGCTTGACATGGGAACAATGTTTTTCTTCATTCTAGACATATTTAAAACATGTTTCCATGTCAGAAAATATTCTTTCTGTCACAAAACAAAATTTCATGACAAAGTTGAGCTTTTTGGCGTTCTAAGCCTTTAGGCGCTTCTAGAAGCGCCCAAAAAACGCTTTTTTTTCAGCGCCAAAATGCTCAACTTTGTAATGAAACTGACACTGACACAGAAACATTTTTTACTGCCATGTTCAAGATTTTAAATTTGTCTTGAATGAAGGAAAACATTTTTCCTTCATTCAAGAGAAATTTAAAGAACATGTCACAAAATGAACAGTGTCATTTTCAGTGCATTTAGGCGCTGAAAAAGCGTTTGGGAGCTTTAGAAGCGCCTACAGGCTCTAGAACGGCCAAAAAGCTCAACTTTGTAATGAAACTTGTTTTGGGAAGAAAACAATATTTTCTGACATGGGAACACTTTAAATATGTCTAGAATGAAGGAAAACATTGTTTCTAATCAAGAGAAAGTGAAATCTTGAACGTGGCAGTACAAAATGAACAGTGTCATTTTCAGTGCATTTAGGCGCTGAAAAAAGCGTTTGGGAGCTTTAGAAGCGCCTACAGGCTCTAGAACGGCCAAAAAGCTCAACTTTGTAATGAAACTTGTTTTTGTGACAGAAACAATATTTTCTGACATGGGAACACTTTAAATATGTCTAGAATGAAGGAAAACATTGTTTCTAATCAAGAGAAAGTGAAATCTTGAACGTGGCAGTACAAAATGAACAGTGTCATTTTCAGTGCATTTAGGCGCTGAAAAGCGTTTGGGAGCTTTAGAAGCGCCTACAGGCTCTAGAACGGCCAAAAAGCTCAACGTTGTAATAAAACTTGTTTTGTGACAGAAACAATATTTTCTGACATGGGAACACTTTAAATATGTCTAGAATGAAGGAAAACATTGTTTCTAATCAAGAGAAAGTGAAATCTTGAACGTGGCAGTACAAAATGAACAGTGTCATTTTCAGTGCATTTAGGCGCTGAAAAAGCGTTTGGGAGCTTTAGAAGCGCCTACAGGCTCTAGAACGGCCAAAAAGCTCAACTTTGTAATGAAACTTGTTTTGTGACAGAAACAATATTTTCTGACATGGGAACACTTTAAATATGTCTAGAATGAAGGAAAACATTGTTTCTAATCAAGAGAAAGTGAAATCTTGAACGTGGCAGTACAAAATGAACAGTGTCATTTTCAGTGCATTTAGGCGCTGAAAAAGCGTTTGGGAGCTTTAGAAGCGCCTACAGGCTCTAGAACGGCCAAAAAAGCTCAACTTTGTAATGAAACTTGTTTTGTGACAGAAACAATATTTTCTGACATGGGAACACTTTAAATATGTCTAGAATGAAGGAAAACATTGTTTCTAATCAAGAGAAAGTGAAATCTTGAACGTGGCAGTACAAAATGAACAGTGTCATTTTCAGTGCATTTAGGCGCTGAAAAAGCGTTTGGGAGCTTTAGAAGCGCCTACAGGCTCTAGAACGGCCAAAAAGCTCAACTTTGTAATGAAACTTGTTTTGTGACAGAAACAATATTTTCTGACATGGGAACACTTTAAATATGTCTAGAATGAAGGAAAACATTGTTTCTAATCAAGAGAAAGTGAAATCTTGAACGTGGCAGTACAAAATGA